>MDKH01100778.1:0-31418 GCA_005239495.1 Nicotiana undulata
CCGTTAATTATTACTGTCTACTTAACTGTTAACTATATCTGTCTTATTTTAAATTGCAACCTCAGTAGAGCCTCAACCTGACCTCGTCACTACTTGACTGGGGTTAGGCTTGGCACTTGCTGGGTACCAAATGTGGAGTACTCACGCCCTTCTGCGCATGTTTTTCCCATGTGCAGATCCAGGTCCTAGAACGCGGTATCTGAGCTAGCCAGCAGCAGCAGTACCAGGAGACTCGAGATATAATCTGCAGCGTCCGCAGATCTCCGAGTCCCCTTTCTATCTTGAAGTTGTAGTACTTGTAGATGAAACTACACAGTCTTCTCTTTTCCAGTTGTGTATATAGAGCATTAGAGTAGCTTTTGATGTATGGTGATATTCCGGGTTCTGGGTATAGTAACTGTTTATGCCAAGTGGCGTCGACTTTATTATGATTTCTCTCTCTTACTGTTATTTTACCTGTTTTATCTAAATTTCGCTTAAGGTATATGCTTACCTAGTCCTCTAGACTAGGTGCCGTCACGAGACCCAGTCGGAGGGAGAATTGGGTCGTGACAATCACGATCCTCCGGTCAGCATAACTTTTCTGCCTGGACTGCGCTATATGAAGCCGCTCCTAACCCGTTTACATTCGAAACACATATTTGATCATGCATCATTAACACCGTATCATCAACAATAGTCAACTCCTTGGAATCCCTAACTGGTGGTACTAGTATCCGTCCGCCTAATTCGTTCGCACGTTGTCCTCACCATCTATGAGAGAATAAAACAGTCAAGCTCAAATTATTGAAATAACCAAGTCCCATGACAAGAATACAAGCAAGTGAAGTCTCCTAGTAGCTTGGTAGCCTCTCGAAGATAAGTACACACGTCTCCCTACCGATCTGCAAGACTCTACTGAACTTGTTCATGAGTCGTAAAACTTATGAACCTAGGGCTCTAATATGAATTTGTCATGACCCAAATCCCAACTCGTCGTGATGGAACCTAACAAACCGTCTAGGCCAGTTGAAACATAACAATGAAGAACCAAAACAATACAATTTATAGAACAGCATAAGTTTGAACTTCGATATAACAAAATACTGCCAATACAAGGTAAATCCCCCAGAAACTGATGAATACAAAGTCATGAGCTCTACAACAGAATACCAGTCTCAAAACTAAATAATAATATTGTTTGAACTGAAACAACAGTACGTAAGAAATGACAAGTCAAATTGCGTCCAAGGATTCAGCTCTACCTCGCCTCTTGAAGCTCAGCTCAACAAACGAATCTACTGTTGATAACTCATCCCTTCACCTAGATTTGCACAATTAACTGTAGAGTTTTTGTATGAGTACAACCAACCCAGTGTTTTTAAGCTCTCAAGACGCCCTCGGTACAATATTGACGATCTCACAAAGATGCAATTTCAGTGAATTGTCATTAAGTATCGTAACTAACCTCGGTGAGGTAAAACAAGAACGAATTATAAATGATACTAGTTATAACATGTACAGTTTCATCATTAAGTATAGAACAATAATGAAACCTAGTCATAAAGCACATGAAGAAGCATTTGTGTGTATGTGTACAGTTACTCAAATACTCTGCTCAGTCAAGCTTCATCATATAGATATCTTATGCAGTAAAATGAGGTAATTAACCACGGAAATTGCCAGTAAAGATGCAATGCAAAATCCAATCAAACATTGGCCATATTTCCTCATACTTTAGATATCTGAACTAAAACACTAATAATATTTCCTCAAATTCTAGATGTACACCATCAAGAGAAACACATGAGAGGGTGACCCTATGGGGATGGATATGTATCCACAAACAATCATGACCAATTCAATGTGCTACCATCCAGGCATGGTCACAGGCTCAATATCACAATCCTCCCCGCATGGTCACAGGCATAACAGTACAACCCGCCCCGCGTGGTCACGGGCATAACATAATCCGCCCGGCGTGGTCACACGCATAGCAACACAATTAGTTCGGCGTAGTCACATTCATAAAAACACAACCTGCCTGGTATGGTCGTAGGAATAACAACACAATCTGCCCGATGTAGTCACAGGCATCCAGTCCAAATCATATCACACAGACGCAAATATACGACAATACTAGTATATGATGAATGGATAACAGATCTCATGCTTCTGGACTGGTATAAGTGACATGCTAAAGTGTAAACATGTGCATAGTGTACTATCATAGGTCAAACATATTATCGCATTACAGAGATAACAATTATCAAGTTCATATACGGAATTAGCGTCTTCATAACTTCAAACGGGGATCAAATAGTTCACAACAATGTTACAAATATGAGAAAACATTATAACTTGAAGATTAACAATCAATTCTAGGCATATCATAGCCTAATAACTACCCCGAGCATGGATAAACACTTTGTTGCTCGCACGTGGGATCAAACCCCACACATATGTGCACCCTTAGAACGTAGCTATCATATATAATTCAGGCAACTAGTGCCTCAACCAAGTTTAGATAAGATAATTCCCTCAAGTAAATCAAAGCACTCTACTAACAAGACCTTCCAGTGTGTATCAACCTCTAGAAGGATCGAATCTAGCAAAAATAATGTAATACAATTAATAAAAGCCATAGGAAGTTATCCCAAAAGACAAAGCTAGGATCTTTATCTTAAATCAAAAAGTTAACCCGAAAAGTCAACCCTGGGCGCGCACCTCGGAACCTGAAAAAATCAAAAATTCCAAACACCCATTCAATTATGATCCATCCATACCAAAATCATCAAATTCCAACCACAAATTGCTCCTCAAATTTCACTCTCCAATAACATAGTCCAGAAATTTCCAAATTCTAACTTGGATTCAAGAAAAATAGGTGTAATAATCAATGGGTATTCAATATTTATGGCCAAAAGTGATTAAAATCACTTACCTCTTCAATCTAGGTGGAAAAGTCTCCAAATATTTCCCTAGTACGAACTTCAAAACCAAAAAGATGAGAAAAACAACTAAACCCTTCAATTTAAAACACTACCCAGTGATCTCGCTTCTGCGGCCCTCAACCTCGCATGACTCACCATGGCATGTGCGAAAGTTTGTTAACTTCCCGACCCCACACACCTATGGTCAAAGTTCCTCACCTGCGAGATCGCTTCTACGGCTACTAGCCTGCTTCTGCGCATCCGCACCTACGGACCGCATATCGCATCTGCGACCAAGGTCAAACTCATCCAACTCCGTACCTTCAGACCTCTCATCGCAAAAGCGCTTCCGCTCCAACACAAAAACATGTGCATATGCGATCCTCCCAATCTCCACTTCATTTCGCACTTGTTCCCATATCACCACACCTGCGGTGTTGCATCTGCAGCCATTCCCACCGCAGGTGCGAATGCATCAGACGCTAGAAACATCAGCCAACACTCCAAGACCAAATTAGCTAATCTGAATTAACTCAAAAACTCGCCCTTGTCCCCCGGGACCCCATCAAACAATACCAACAAGTCCTAAAACACAATACGAACTCTCCCAAAGCCTCAAATAACATCAATCAACACCAAAGCCACGAATCGCACGTCGATTTAAGCCTAATGAACTAATGCACTTCCAACTTCTAAAACCCAATGTCGAACCATATCAAACCAACCTCAATTGATCTCAAATTCTGCACACAAGCCATAAATGAAAAAACGAACCTATTCCAACTTCTGGAACAAAAATTCGAACCCAATATTCCCAAAGTTAAATCTCGGTCAAACCTCTCAACCTTCCAAACCTTCGTCATTCCAACTTTCACCAAAATGCACCAAATCAACCTATGGACCTCCAAATCTACATATGGACATACGCCTAAGTCTGAAATCACTATACGAAGCTCTTAGAACCATCAAAAGTCCATTTTAGAGTCGTCTACACATAAGTCAACATCCGATCAACTTTTTACTCTTAAGCTTCCAACCTTGGGACTAAGCGTCTTAGTTCACTCGGAAATATCCCAGGAATCATACCAACCATTATGGAAAGTCACGTAACCATATGTGAACATAGTATAAGTTATAAACAGAGGAACGGGGCAGCAATACACTAAACAACCGATGGGTCATTACAAATCACCACACTCAAAACAACCTCTCAGCGGGGATGGCTGCCAGGACTAAGTCTGACCCGAATGGCTAGAATAACCTCTATCAGCAGCCTGTGCAAGAGGTGCACTAATATATGGCTTTGCAAATTGAGTACTATGAGGTCCCTGAATAGCTGGGGCAATGTGAGCGACCTAAAGTGTAGACTACACTAGTTGATTGATAAAAGCTCTGTCATGACTGATCTCGCCCACAGAGTATGAGCCCCAAAACCCTCCGAAACCACGAGGACTATTAGCCTCCCTATCCTCCCTTTCTTGACAAGGAATAATCTCTAACCTCCTATAGTATCAGTCTACCATAACTAAGCCCCTCGCTAAATATGCGGACTTGCTCTATGACTCTAGAAACCAAAGCAGGTGAAGGAGAGACAACTTACTAAACCCCATGGCATACTCTAACACAGTCATAATCCCTTGAGGCAACTGCTCGAACGCTATGCGCCACGCATCCCGGAGGGTTTGTGGGACAAATTCCCTCAAAAATTGATCAGAAAACTAAACCAAGTGAGTGATGATGTACTACTGGCCTGCCCTCCTCATAATCCTATCACCACCTATATGTCGACCCAGTCAGCTGAAATATAGTAAAGACAACTCTATTCACCTCTAATATGCCAATGGTGAGGAGAATATAATGACACTTGTATATGAAACCATGTAAGTCCTCAGAAAGTGTGCCACTAAAAGTAGGAGGATCATACTTCTTGAACCTCTCAAGTTTCATATGCTCCTCCTTTGATGCCACTAGCCTAACCTCAAGCTGAACTGCGATAATAGGTTGTGCTGGCATAACATCCAGAACCGGATCAACATGGATCCGCTGCTCTAGAGTACGAGTGGCGGGAGTCTCAGCCTCTCCCCCAGCCCGAGAAGTAGCTGGTGCAAGTGGGATCAATCCTGCCTGAGCTAAAGTACCAAACATGCTCAGAAAATGTGCCAAAGTCTCCTGGAGTCGAGGGGTAGTTATAGGTGTCTCAGGTGCTTGCTCCCCAACCAGAGTTGTAGGTGGCTCCTCAGTCGCTGCTTTAGTAGGTGCTACAGTTCTAGCACATGCCCCTCATCAGACTCTACCTCGATCGCGGCCTCTCACAGCGTTAGTAGGGGTCACAGGTATCTACTCATTAGATATGGTAGTGTGTGTACTCGCCATCTGTGAGAGAATATAAATACAAGAGCTTAAGCTTAGAAATCAATAAATCCACACAAAAAGGAATGAAGGAAGTAAAATTTCTTAATAGTTATGTAGCCTCTTGAAGATATGTACAGACGTCTATGTACCGATCCGCAAGACTCTACTAATTCTACTTGTGAGTCTTCTGCTCATGAACAGACACATTGGGCCTCACCTAAGACCTAACTACAACAATAGGCTGGTTTACCCCAACTAGTGGAATAACAGGAACTCTTGGAGTCGGAAACATAATATTGGCCTACTCTAGAATATGTGTAGCTTGGATTTGTGTTCCCTTCCAGCATAGGAAGTAGCTGGGATTATAGGAACCATATCGAATTGTGCCATAGAGTCATGAAGAATTGGAGTAGCGATGAAACCCTTTGTAACCTGATCCACTGCTTGAGCTACCGGTAGCTCCTCAGAAACTGCTAAATCCCAAGCACAAGTGGCTACGGGTTCTTTGGCTCTAGGGGGTGATGCACGTGTCTCGGTTAGGGCCCTAGCCCTACCTTTGTGTCACGACCCAAAATTTCTCCTTAGGAGTCATGATGGAACCTAGTCTCCTAACTAGGTAAGCCAGTCACTCAACATTATTTTGAGCAATAAAACATAAATTAACAAAAATATAGTTTAGCATAAATGTGTAAATAAGAGTATACGGGCCAAAACGGAATACCCAACATAATATACCAGATTTAGGTGGTTCAGAGTCACAAGCTCTAACTGAATACACGAGCTCAATCTAAAAATACAATGTCGTCTGAAATACATAAACAGTAAAAATGAAAAAAAAGGTGACTCGCATTATGCGGTCGGATCATGCAGGGATACCTTGAAATCTCTAGTGTGTGCAATGCCTCGCTACCAATCAGTCTGGTCCGAAGTACCTGGATCTGCACAAAAACGTGTAGAAGCGTAGTATGGGTACACCACAATTGGTACTCAGTAAGTATCAAGACTAACTCCGGTTGAGTAGTGACGAGGTTCAAGTCGTTTGATACTCACTAGACAAAAAACCTGTGCAATGAATATATCAAAGAAAACTGATAATTGAAATATAACTGAAAATAATAATCACAACCCTCTTAGAACATGTAATAACACCTCAATGTAGTAAAAATCATTTTGATCACGAAACATCAAATAGAGGTAAGACATGTGATGAAATGTCAAATACAACCATAAACTCAGGTAAGTGTCCAACGTAAGCTTTCATAAAAAATTATGAAATAAGAATAAAATCCATGTTTCAACACAAACACAACAACAGTGAGGACACCCCAAAATATTACGTAACATCATCAAAATACACCCTTATTATGTCGCATGTGTACAAAAAAATGATATGCCACCCTTATTTCACCACATGCACATATAGTCACCCTTATTTTGCCACGTGGGCAGTCGGAGATAACACCACCCTTATTTTTCCCCAAGCACACAACCAGAGACAGAGAAATCGCATGACAAAACCTCGTGCTGACACCCCCAATCCATCCGCTCAACATGTCCACAAGAGTCAAGGTACCACAAAACAATAATGCCAAGTTCCACAGTATCATTACAATAGTACCAAAGCGTCATCAAAGTGTAAGTTCACAACTTTCAACAACCTCCATCGAGGACATAACAAATATTAATAGAAGCAGAGGGACGTTCAGTAGTTAAAGCATGTTCATGGCTAAGTCAATGAAATGACCATGATCAAAAAGTCATAACGTGGTTTCACAAGTTTCATATGAAGTTCACCATAACATTAAGATATATTACCAGCATGTGGTCTATTCCGGTTAAAACCACACATAGTACCTATATACACCTCGTCAAAACATGTAAACGCCACTTAACACATCATAGAAATCAACAATTAGGGCTAGATCCTAAGGGGTATTTCTCCCACACAAGGTTAGGCAAGATACTTACCTCAAACAAGCAAAATTAATCTGCTACTAGCCCCTTCCGGTGCAAATCCACTTCCGGCATCTCGACTCTAGCCAAAATAACTTAATATCATAAATAAAATACATAGGAAACAATGTCAGATAATAAAGATTTGAGCTTTAATTAAGATATAAAAAAAGTCAACTTAAAAAATTAATCCAGGTCCGCGCCTTGAAACCCGACCAAACTCACAAATTCCGAACACCCATTCCGATATGAGTCGAAATATATGTTTTTCATCCAAATCCAACCACAAATCTTCAAATCATACTCTCAAATAACATAGTCTAAAACCCCAAATTTAGCCTTAAATCCACTTAATCTAGATGAAATAAGCTACGGGTAATCAATATCTATCAACATACATGATTGAACTTCACTTACCTCTTCAATTGTAGCAAAAAGTCTCTAAAAATTTGCCTTAGACCGAGCTCCAAAACACTAAATAATGAAAAATGGCCTAACCCTTCGATTATAAAAGTCTGCCAGCAAAATCGTTTCTGCAGTCGACTTAATCTCACCTACGATGCTGCTCCTTCAAAAAATCCATTGCATATGTGGAATTCATTAATCCCCCGTCCATCCGCTTCTGCGGATCCACCTTTACATCAAGGAGTCCGCTTTTGAATCATACCACTCTTGCACTAGCGCACCTCCGTACCTAGTCGCTTCTGCGAACTTCCCCAGCCACGTTCCACTTCTGTACTTGCACATAGTTGGTCGCACCTACAGCTCTGCCAACCCACCGCAGATGCAAAAACACCAGAAGCCAAATCTTCAGCAACACCACCAAGTCAAAAATTCGTCTGTATTCTATTCGGAACACACCCAAGGCCCTCGGGACTCCATCCAAACACACCAACCTAACCCAAAACATAACACAAAACAACTCGAGGCCTCAAATCACCCAAAACAATATCGAAACTACGAATCGCACTCTAATTCAAGCCTAAGGAAACTAATGAACTTTCCAAATTCAAAACTTGAGCTCAAAAGAACAATAGAGAATGACCTCAAATTTTGCATGCAAGTCCCAAATAACACAACAGACCTATACCAACTTCTAAAATCATAATTCGAACCTGATATCAATAAAGTCAACCCTCAGTCAAACCTATCAACCTTCCAAACCTTTAACTTTACAATTTTCACCAATTCAAGCCAAAATAACCTACAACCCTCCAAATCAAAATCTGGACATATGCGTAAGTCCAATATCACCATATGAAGCTAATGAAACCATCAAAACATCATTCCGAAATTGTCCACATAAAAGTCAAACCCAAATCAACTCTTGCAACTTAAGTCTCTAACCAAGGGACTAAGTGTCCCAAATCAATCCAAAACTCTCTCGAAACCAAACAAATCTCCCTTGCAACTCACTTAACCACAATTACACATATTTAATCATCAAATAGGGAAACTAGGCTAAAATACTTAAAATGGTCGGTCGGGTCGTTACACTCTACCTTGGCCTCTACCTCGGTTAGCACATAAAATTTGGGGCGCTGTCTCATGCTCAGTTGCGGCTAACACACGTATTCTCACCATCTGTGAGAGAATAAAAGAGTAATGATTTAAACTTCAAGATGAAACAAAGTCGCACGATAGAGATAGAAGAAAGTGAAGTTTCCTAAATGTCCCATTGCCTCTAGAAGATAAGTATAGACATCTCCATACAAATTTGCAAGACTCTACTAGACATGGTCATGATTCCTAGAATCCATGAACCTATAGCTTTGATACCTATTTTGTCACGACCCTAAATCCCGCCAATAGCCGTGATGGCACCCAACACAAATATGGTTAGGTCAGCCGATAGTAAAATCAACCCAAACTAACCAGATTATGATAAACCTCACAACAATAATCCAAGAGAAAATACTACAAACAACTCCTAAAACCTGGTACTACAAGTCATGAGCTTCTAAGATTAATTCAACCGAGTCACAATATAATAATAAATTTGAATAAATAATAGTAAAAATGGATAATAAGTGGAATCTGTAATTTGCGAAGCAAGGACGGTAGATCGGGACAAAGTCTCTACTCAAACTCTAAGCACCCTCCTAGAAGTCGTTAGGTCCGATACCAAGATTTCGAAGAATGTGCAAAAGTATAGTATGAGTACAAAACAACTTGTACACATAAGTATCAAGTCTAATCTCGAAGAAGTAGTGGCGAAATTTTTGACAAAAATCTTAATACTCACTTCATCAGCCTATACAGTCTATAATAACATAATATAGAAAGAAAATAACCAAGAATAATAGATATAGCAACAAGGTGCAAACTTTTAAATAATATACGCATACATATCAAACAAGATATCCAAACACGGTACAATTGCCAAGTTCGCAAATAAAAATGATATGCACCAAGTATCATCTACATGAATGCTCTACATGAGTCTAGGATGATCTTGCACGCTCAAGACTCATTCATAACCACTATCCAACACATCCAGTGTGCGCAACATGATCTTGTATGTCCCACGTTCTCAACTCAATACACATATCACTTGTGCTCATATGGCCCAATATACATTGGGTAATCACCTAATTCCAGAGAAACGGATCCATATTCAGGCGCCGCACGAAAATCCATCGAGCCAATGACATACCAAAATCACAATATTTGCACGGAAGTATCCATAGTGTCGTATTCATATCAACCTGGTCAAATGTCCAAATGTGACCAAAGTCATAACAATCCGTGCCAACATCTCTAACTCTAAGGATGTATGCATATGATTAAGAAACAACCAATAAGATGTACAAAGACGTAATAAATATAGATGAGTAATCAAGATAGTAAGTATGATTATGGTCAAAACAAGTAAATCAACATCTCAAGAATAGTCCATCATTCCCAATTAATGGTTCATAAACTAAAACACGTTCTAGCATGATTAAAATAGGCTCACATAGTCATACAATAAAACATCACATAACATAAGAAGAACAAACTACCAAAAAGGCATAAAGAGGCCTAAAACTAACCCAAACATGGTGTAACCTTAGGGAACATGTATATACTTTTTAGCCCACATACACGTCAGCACAAAATCACATAGCATGTAGCACATAAGTCCAATTTGTATAAAATTCCCTCTTAACAAGATTAGACAAAAGACTTACCTTTTCTCGAAACCGATTCAACCCTCTAAAACCACTTTTCCTTTGAAATCCCCTTCCAAACAACCTGAATCTAACCAAACAATAGTTGAAAGGGTCATATAAAGTCATTGAGATCAATTCCAAACAATAAATCTTGAACATTTCATCAAATCTCAAAAAACCAACAAAAGTCAACTCGGGCCCACATGATCAAAACCCAAGTCTAGTGGTAGATTCCATTGAACCATAATATCACAAATCCAAATATATGTTTATCTCCCAAATCTGAGTCCAAATCGATGTTCAAACCTAAAATAATAATCTCTTAAGTTGTAGACAAAACCCCAAATTTTACTTTAAATTTCATATTTTAGGTGTAGAAATCCATGAAGAATCAAGAGATATGATCAAATATAAGTATAAATTACTTACCCTCAATATTATGGTCAAATAATCTTCAAAATGTCCTCCTCTCGATATCTAGAACTCAAAATGGCGAAAATAAGCTAAATTCCGAAATTTGGACTTGAAATACCCCTGCTAGCAAAATGATGTTTGTGGTCGCCATTATCACTCATGCGATCTCGATGCATAAAAGTGCCCTACCATTCCTTGTATGTGATCGTGTGAACCCTTCCGCAGTCGTATTTCACCAGCCCGTCAAGCTTCGCGATTGCGACCTTAAGCTACGTGACCGTGAAGGCCAAAAAGCTTCAACCCCTCATGATCCTCTATGCGATCGCATCGCCTCCCTTGCGATGGTGATGAGTAAAAATTCCCATTCCATAGACCTCTTACATGATTGCGAGACAAGCCTCGTGTTAGTGATGAACACCACTGACACCAAAAATCAGCAATCTCCAAACATGCCCCGGATTGTCCGAAACTCAACTGAGCCCCTCCCCCCTTGGGGACCCCTATACAAGCATTCCAATAAGTCCATAAATAATACCAGGCCTATCCATGGTCTCTAGATACATTTAGAACATAATTTCAAATAATCAAAGGTTGAAACACTAATTAAACTCTATAAGTTCATAAGCAACTATTCATCCAACCAAGTGTCTGATTCATATCTACACACCTCGGATTATAACCAAACTTTTCACACAAGCTCAAAATAGCTACATAAAGCTATGCATAGTCTCGAAATACCAATCGGAATCTAAATAATATCAAAGTCAACTATAAGTCAAACTATAAACTCCAAAATCCTTCAAAATGTCAACTTTTAACAAATGGTGGCGAATCTTCCTAGGAACCTCCAAAACCAAATCCTAACACACTCCCAAGTACAAAATCATCATACAAACTATAGGAACCTTTAAATTCTGATTCTGAGGTCTTTTACCCAAAGGTCAAACCTCGGTAACTCTTACAACTTAAGGCTTCCAAACTAGAACAATGTATTACAACTCACTACCAAATCCTAGGAAAACCAAACCACCACCCTGCCAAGTCATATAACATCAATGAACAAATGAGAAGTATCAAATAGGCGAACACAATTCTAATACTTAGAAAGGCTAGTCGGTTCATTACAATTTCAAATTCACTAGGGGCTCTTTAAAGCAAAACACATCAGTCTGAAGTACTTTTGGGTGAAAGAAGGGGAATAAAGTGGCTTACATATATTAGGATGGAATAGTTCCATGTCAGAAAAAATTGGTGTGAGTTTTGATTAATGGCCACAATGTATTAGAAAAGAAAAGTAATGTCTTGACGATGGGTCAAGAGTAATCTTGACAAGTAGGGTATGTATAACATTGGCTTGGATCAACATGGTAATAGAAATGATCGGTTTCTTTCGTATGATATGATAGACTAAGATTCAGTGGCTTGATTATTGTGTAAGTGGGTTCTAAGATCTTGAGATGTTTTTGACATGACTTTAAATATAATGGTGCCTACATACTTGGAGAGTTTGTTGCATGATGGTGATTGACTCTTGGGTTGAGCTAAGTTGTATGCTTTTAGGAAATGGAGTGTATAAGAGTAGGATTACACCACTTGTGACTTGTAGTGATAAAGGGATTCTTTATTTATATGAAATCATGATAGAAATAGTGATCTGTGTGAGGTTTGGATAACTTTGCAAAGGCCACAATTCATCTTCCGGTAGAAGGAATGGGATTTGAGATAATAAGGATAATTCGAATTTCTTACAAAGATTAGTAGTACTAATTTCAGTATCACCAAGAAAGGAAATGTATTGTGTAGGATACTTGCAGATAGGGTATATGGACAATTCGACTAAGCGCTACAATAGTTATATGATAGTCGGCAAGATGCTTGCATGTAACGACCTGTAATTATCCGACCAACCATTTTCTGTATTTAAGCCATATTCCCCTATTTGATATTCCCCCCTAGGTCTATTTGATTTTTGATGATTTGTGAGGATGTTTGGGTTGGTTTCAAGAAGGTTTGAGAATGATTGGAACACTTAGTTTCATCTTTGGAAGCCTAAGTTGTAAGTGTTTACCAAAGTTCTACCTTTGAGTAAAGATTTTTGATTGGTTATTTGATGGTTCCAATAGGCTTGTATGGTGATTTTGGACTTAGGTGTATGTTTGTATTTGGATTTAGAGGTTCCTAGGATTTTAGTTCTATTTGCTGAAAGTTGGCAATATGAAGATTTGTAGAGTTCATAGGTTTTACCCGGAGTTGACTTTGATTATATTAGACTAGGTTTTGTTTTGGAACTTGGAATAGGTTTATTTAGTATTTTGGAACTTGTACGCAAACTTCGGTTGTGATCGGAGTTGGTTAGACATGAATGGGATGCTTGGTTGCAAGTTTTGAAGTTCTTTAACATAAGAGATATGCAACTTGGTTTTTTATGTGTTCGTGATTTTAGACGTTATTCTGATTTTTTTGAGCTTGGAAATAAATTTGGATTAGGTATTCAGACTTATTGGTATGATTGGAGGGGATCCCAAGGGCTCGGGTGTGTTTCATATGGGTTCTGGACCATTTTGGTGTTTATGGGCAGGTCTGGTGCTGGTGCATCACACCTATGGAAGTGCAGGTGTGAAGTCGCACCTAAGAGCGATTGGTCCACAGAAGAAAAAGGAAACAGTTATGGACGGTGGTCGCATCTTTGACGCATTGGGCGCTTCTGTGTTGGGCGCTTCTGCGTTGGGCACATCTTCAAAGGGAGCCCGCGATGCGGGCTTCACATTAGCGAAGTGGTCCACACCTACGAAAACTGGTAAGTTGACTGGAGCTTGCAGATGCAAGATATTTTACCGAAAAAGTGGACATGTAGATGCGAGGTTTTTGGTTGAAGATGTGGTATACCTGGAAAACCTATTTTATTTTGAGGGTTAGCTCATTTTTTATTATTTGGAGTTTCGAAACGCGACTAGAGGCAATTTTTTGGGAATGTGGGTAAGTATTTTCCTCTTGGATTTGATTATATATCTCAATTTCACATGGATTTTTATATTTAGATCATGGATTTGAAAGAGGAAAATTGGGGTTTTGGTACTAGATTTTGGAGAGTAAATAATTGAGATTTGAACCCCGATCTAGAGTCAGGTTTGGATGAAACATTTATATTTGGACTAGTATTCGGGTAGTCGGGATTTGTGAGATTTATTGGGTTCTTGAAACGCCAACATTGGCTTTTTGGTGGACTTTGTGTAATTAATTAAATATCTATCCTTTATGCTCAGTGACTATTTCCTTTAGCATTATTTGACATTCTGGTGTGTTATTTGGCTAGATTTGAGTCGTTCAGAGGCTAATTAGCAAGGGAAGGCGTTCTTGGGGTATTAGTTTTGCTCTGTTGGGAGTAGCTAGATGATAAAACTGCTTTCTTGTATGGTGACCTTGAAGAAGACATCTACATGAAGGAACCTTTAACCAGCGAAGAGTTGACGATTAAAGTCCTTAGTGGTTTAGGGCATGACTTTAAGGAAATTTCAGCAGCCGCCAGAGCCCGAGACACACCTATAAGCTTTGAAGAACTATATGATAAACTACTTGTTCATGAAGTTTTCCTAAAGCATGAAGATTCCAAGAAGGAACAACTCACTATCATTGCTCAACTCCATCAGAGAAACTCCTCTAACAGTCGACCTTGTAGTAGCAACTTCAACACCAATCGCAAGTCCTTCTCCACAAACGGATAGTCCAACAATCATCTCAGACAGCAGAATGGATATAATTCGCGACAATCCAACAATCAACAAGTTCAGTGTCAACTTTGCAACAAATTTGGTCATATAGCTAAAGTTTGCCGCTCAAAATCTCACTCTACTGCTGAAATGCAAGCTAATTTTGCAGCTCGTAACAACATGTCAAATAGTCGGTGGGTGATTGACTCAGGAGTGTCACACCACATGACAAATGATCCACAAAACCTCATGTATGTATCATATTTCACTGGCACGGATAATATCATCATTGGTGACGGTAATGGTATTCCTATTTCACATATAGGAAACACCACTCTCTCAAATCCTAATTTTAATTCCTTTGTACTTAATAATGTTCTGTGTGCACCTCACATAAGAAAAAATCTTATTTCAGTAGCCAAGTTTTATAGACAAAATAATTCCTCCATTGAATTCTTTCTATATTCCTTTGTTGTGAAGGATCTGAGAACGGGGGCATCCCTTCTTCAAGGCCAGAATAATGGGGATCTGTACGAATGGCCATCAATTGATAGTGTCTCCAAGCAATCCCCACCTTCGACTCAGTTTGCAAAGTCAATTAGTCATCCACCACTACATTTGTGGCATGCTCGTTTTGGTCATCCTCAATCTCGCGTCACAAAGTCAATGGTCTTGTTGTTGAACCTTCCGGTGTCTACATCCAAGTCTTTTACCTTTTGTGATTTTTGCTTATGTAATAAGAGTCATCGTCTCTCATTTGGAATAAATACTTTGCAAAGTTTTAAACCTCTTAACATTTTGTATACAGAAGTGTGAGGACCCTCTCCTATTCCTTCCTTTGATAAGTCTCTATACTAAATTATTTTTGTTGACCACTTTACGAAGTATCCTTGGCTTTGCACAGTTAAACAAAAATCTGATATCATGTCCATCTTTGATAACTTCAAAAATCAGGTTGAACGATACTTTAATACTTCAATTTGTTCTGTCTATAGTGATGGTGGTGGCGAATATATTGGCCTACGTTCTTTACTTAATCTCCTGGGCATTCAACATTTCACCAGCCCACCTTACACTCCCCAACATGTTTGGGCGGCTGAACGAAAGCATCGTCATATCATAGAGACGACTCTTACTCTGCTACACCATGCATTTGTTCCACTTTATTTTTGGTCACTAGCATGTCAAGCAGGCATATATATAATCAATCGCATGCCCACACTGATTCTCAAAAATAAATCACCTTATCAAACATTATTTAACATTGCTCCCAACTACCCAAAACTCTGTGTCTTCGGTTTTTTATGCTATCCATGGCTTAGGACATACACAAGCAACAAGGTAGACAATAAATCAAAACCATGTGTATTTATGGGGTATGGAAAAATGTCAAGCAGTTACATTTGCTACAACCCTCAAAATCAGAAACTTTACTCTTCTCGCCATGTCATTTTTGTAGAGTCAGTATTCCCCTTCAAAAACTATCAAACTACTCTACCTCGTGTCAGTCCTACACAACTAGATCCATGGATAATACATCCTATTGAATTTTTTTCACCTAGTGGAGAAGGCCAAACTCCTTCCAAAGTTCTCGTATCTGATGAAATACAAATGGCGCCGATGAACAGAGATTGCCATTACTCTGCCTTGATCAGTGATGAGCCTTCTGTATCACCATCAAAAGTAACTTCTTCACCTTTCCCTTCTTCACTCCATGCACAACCTAATCCAACCCTTACAGTTAACACTACTGGAAACTACTCATCCCCAAACAACTTCTTCTCAAATAACCACAACTCCACCAATGTCAACTAACCAACATGCTTTATCACCAAACAAAAATCGACCAGTAACACGGTCAATGAACAATATCTTCAAACCAAAAGAGGTCTTTGATTATTTAGCCATAACAGGATCATCTCCTATTCCATTAGCTCCTAGTTCATATCGCCAAGCTTGGCAACATCCTCACTGGCGTAATGCAATGCAAGAAGAGTTTGATGCTCTACAACGCAATCAAACTTGGTCCTTGGTATCCCCATCCCCTCGTCATTATGTCATAGGATGTAAATGGATCTTAAAAATCAAACACAATCCTGGTGGCACTGTGGAGAGCTATAAAGCGTGCCTTGTCGCCAAAGGATATGCCCAACGACCAGGCCTTGACTTCGACTCCACATTTAGCCCCGTAGCAAAACATACCACAATACGTGTTATTATCTCCATCACCGTCACCTTTGGTTGGCCTATCCACAAGTTGGAAATCAACAATGCCTTTTTACAAGGTAATTTGCATGACACTGTTTTTAGGAAACAACCTCAAGGCTTTGTGGATTCTTGATTTCCAGATCATGTTTGCCTCTTGAAGAAAGCTATTTATGGTCTACGCCAAGCTCCCCGTGCTTGGTATTTGGAGCTTCGTTCTTACTTGCTTTCGTGTGGTTTTACTAATGCTCATTCTGATAACCCTTTGTCCATCTATCATTGTGGTGAGTCTCTGCTATTTTTTCTAGTATATGTAGATGATATTATTATCACAGGTAACTCGAGATCTACTGTTCAGTCTATTATTACTAGATTGGATTCTCGGTTTTCCCTTAAAGATTTTGGCAGCCTACGCTACTTCCTCGGTTTAGAAGGTACTCCGTACAATGGTGGCTTACTTCTGACGCAACACAAATATATATCTGATATAATAGAACGCCAAAACATGTTAGATGCTAAAGGGGTGTGTACTCCACTGTCTACTTCATCAGTGCTGTCTCTCAATGATGGTTCTTCTCCAACAGATGCAAAAAAGTATCGACGAGCTATTGGTGATTTACAATACATGTCGCTCACTCGTCCAGATATTTTCTTTACTGTAAGCAATTTAGCTCAATCCATGCACTCTCCAACTGTTAAGCATTGGCACGCTGTCAAAAGGCTTCTTCGATACCTGAAGCACACTATAACCTATGGCTTACACTTCAAGAAGTATTCTTCTTTGTCCCTGATAGCATTCTTTGATGTTGATTGGGCCGGAAACCATGATGATCGCATGTCTACATCATCCCACTTAATTTTTCTTGGCTCTAATTCGATCAATTGGTCATCCAAAAAGCAGCGTACAGTTGCTAGATCATCTACTAAAGCAGAATATAAAGCAGTGGCCACTACAGTGGTTGAAGTGAACTGGCTCTCTAATCTTCTTTGTGAACTCTCTCTAAAGTAGCTCAAGTTACCAGTTATATATTGTGACAATATTAGTGCTACTTATCTTTGTAAAAATCTTGTTTTCCATAGTAGGATGAAGCATGTATCCATTGATTTTCATTTTGTTCGAGACCAAGTTTCCAAGGGAGAAATTGTCGTGCGATATATACCAACAGGTGAACAATTAGCGGATCCACTTACAAAGGCCCTACTTAAGCGGCAGTTCCTCCAACAAGTCAACAAGATTGATCTTCTTTACATCCAACCGATCTTGCGGGGGAATGATAAAGGGATTCAAAATAATAACAACTTCTCATTATCCACGTAATTTCGTTAGTTTAAATTACTTTCAACTAGAGTCCTAGTTTTATTGACATTCTAACTCTTGTGTAAATATCTGTTGTACTTATCTACTTAGATTTGGATTCACAAATCCCCTGTATAATTGTACGCAGCAAAGGCAATGGCAACTATTTGTGTTCCTTTAGCTGACGCTTATCAAAATGGAAAATAGCAGATGCAAAGAGAGATTCTACTAAACATGAAATTTGAGGTTGAAGATGAAGGGTTTCTACAGCCATGAGCCATTGAATAGAAAATTAAGAAGGATGTAGAGAGGAATATACCTACAGCTTGAGAGCAAGAACACAAATAGGAAGACGACCAGTAAAAACTAAAAGATCACTCTTTGAAACTTACTAAGAAACAAAGGTCAAGGATAGCATTTACACGCAATTTGTGTAAATATACAAATTAGGTAGAGTATAAGAAATAATTTCTAAAGTCTAAAACCCTCAGACTTTTACTAAATACCATCAAACAACCTGAGCTTTTCTTGTTGATACCCAATTTTTCCTCAAATTATTTTAAAATTTGCATATATACTCTCAAAATCACTTTTTATAATAATTGGTATTTTTTCATAATTTTCCATATTTTTATTAATTTCTTTTCTAATTTATTCAGTACTTTATATTCAGTAATTATCCATAAATTACATTACAAATCATTTCAAAATATTTTCTAGCCCAGTATATCATTTTTTAATCCTATTAGGATTTAATTATTCAACCAATTAGCCAATTTGGCATTATTTGGCTATAATTACAATAATTTTTGCAATTATAGCTTAATTGTACATTTTATACTATTTTAATTCAATAATCCGTCATTTTATATTTTAATACTAGTTAATTTCATTTATTTAGCCTTAATTTTATTTTATGTAATTATTAGCTATTTTCATTAATTACTTTATCTATTTATTGGGTATTTAATAATTAGCCCCTTCTTATTTAAAATCTAGCCTAAATCAAACATGACCCCAACCCAATTGAGACTAGCCCAATACCCAATCCAAATAACCCAATAACTCAAGCCCAATCTTTATTCTACCCGACCCAATACCCCACTTTTGATCTGGACCGTTGATTAATTTTAATCAACAGACCAGATCCATTCTTTCATAATTAAACCTTAAAGACTACCCTTCCCCCCTTCTCATTTCCCTTTCATTCTCTTTGCCGTCCTCTTCTCTCATCTCTCTCAAACTCTCTCTGCTAGAACCGCCATGGTTCTCACCGGTCGTTGCCTTGCCGGCCTTTATGGAGGTCTCACCACTCTCCTACCATCATGACTATCTTTCCTACGCCGAGTATCGTTGCCTTGAGGCCCTCAGAGGAACCAGAAGGCGGTTCACTCACCTCCCATTGTTTCTCATGCCATTTTCCGGCCATCCATGGCCATCCGAGTAAGATCCTGTTATTTCCAGCTAGAACCAGTGGTTCTCAAGCCGTTTCCCCTTCTCTTTAGATTGTCTATATGAAACCCTAACTGTTAGCCCCTGATTTTCTTAGATCTGCAACAGATATGGGCGTGTTATGAGTTATTCTATTATTTCTTTAAAGGTTTTCCGATTTTCCCTAAAAGTGACTCTTCATCTTCGAAACTAGGGTTCTTAAACCTCTTTTCAAATACGAGTTTCCTTCTGATTTTTTTTTTATTTTATGGTTTTCATCACATTTAAACGTTTATTTGAATTTCTCTCTTTTTTATCTGAGTTTTTATGTTTAAAGCCCTAAGCTTCTTAGTTTAATCTGTGATTCTGAGTCCGTCTTTGAGTATATGTTCGATTTAACCTACATATATGTTTGCTTCTCATGAGCATCATGTGATTCTCTGATTTTTACCCTATGTTTGCTTGTTAGGGTTTCTGATTTTTATCATTCTTGCCTATATCATGACTATTATGTTAATTTGAACTACGCTCTATATGAATCCCTAATTTTATGGTTTTACCCTACCCGGTTTCTTGGGATTTCTGATTTTTATGGGTTTTATTCCATTTGTTCTCATAATTTGTGCTAATTTCTCCTAAAATCAGTAATACTTACTATTTGTGAGTCCCTGAATCCTTGTGATTAATTCTTCACTAATCTCGCATGATATTCTCTACTGATTTTTAACTTGTGAAATATTTTCTAACCTTCGTCTATGGTCAATTGTGAATGTTAACGGACTTTAAGCATTTTCCTTAATTAAATCATGATGAACCTAGTCTCTATTACGTGTGATATACTTGTATTATACCTATGTTGTTTCCTTATTGATTATACTCACCCTCATACGATTCTCTTTCCTTATTTTACCACTTGTCTATTACCGTTTGAGTTGGACTCCTTAATTAAAAGGAGTCCTTATACTAATTTGATTCTAATTGATACTTATTTCTATAATTACTACTGAACTATGATTCTTTCCTTATTCTCAACTTAGTTTTAAACTATAAATACATTGCTCTTTTCATTAACACAGGACGAACACATTGTTCAAAACTCTCTCTTACACAAAAACTCTCTTCTACTCTTTTTTCTCTGGTTACTTTCTCCTATTCTAAGTAAGACGGTTGTAAACCAAGGCTGACTATTGTACTCTTGGGTTCTTCACTCTGTGTTTGCTCTCTTCTATACTGGTATGTCCTGATTCTAGTTTAAGTACCAAAAACAATATGTTTCTTTTGCCTACTTCAATTCATCTTATTTCTAATATGTTTTTACTTATGGTTTTGCTGTGAAGTTTGTAATTGACCTGGTTGCATTATTATTCACTTAGCCTGTTATGTACTCCCCTTCCTTATATTCATCTTGCTTATGAGATGTTATCCCCCTTTCTAGTATACTTCAATATGATTCTGCCTACTTATGTTTCTCTGATTACTGGCATGAACTTTTCTGTGGCAAGACAATTTCTACCTTATGTTATTTGGTTTTGAGTAATCCTGAAGTTTATGATATATCCTTAATCCCTGGATACCCCCCTAGCATATCGTTGAGTCTGTACTTAAGTGTTTTTGAAACTATGTGTTTACCTATGTGCCCTATTTGTCCCCAATCAACCATTACCCCTGTTTGGTGGTTTTGAACCTACCTTGGTTCTGTGTTCTTTGGTTGTGTATGAACCCGTTTTGGGTGTTATGTCTGGGCTGTTGCTTATTACTCTACTCGCTTTTCAAAAATTATTCTGCTACAAAACTCTGTAGTTCTTTACAAAATCTTTCAAACAAGTCTCTTTTCAGACTGATTTCCTACTCAGTCTTTTCAAAACTATATCAAGCACTTTCACTATATTCTTAAACCCTTTAGGTTCTGCCCCTTTTGTGTGATCATTGCCTTGGGACCCTTGAGCTCCCTCTAAACTTTGACACACAAGAGCTGGACTTTCCACATGGCACTTACTCCACCTTGGCTATGAAATATGGGTGTGAGCACTGCCCGAGATCCTTTGATCTCCTTAGGGAACTCTTACATACCCGGGTTATGAGAAAGGTTGTGAAACAAGATTTAGCATTGAGGACCTGGAAACTTGGGCCTATTATGAAGGCTCCCAATAGTTAACTTCTTTTTTTCTTCAGAGGTTTGTAATAATTATTGTAAAAACTCTTTGGGGATGGATAGTGAAAATGGATGGGTACTACGCATGCTATAGTTTTAAAGGGTAGAAAACATGTCCTTAGGTTTACATTCTTGATTGCGCAATAGAAATCATGTTTAGGATTCATGCGTGCATTAGAAACCATGCCTCTTAGGTCCTACGTCTATTGTTTTCAGCATGTGCATTCTTATATCACTTATAAATTTCTGTGTTAAACATGCTAATAATTAGTACTTTGCCATTATGACATACGCTGCCATGTACACTTGGAAATCATGCTTTAGGATAAAAAAGAAACACCGCTAATAAACAGGTCGTTCCATCTCTTCTGCATATTCTGAAAGCGTGTTCAAAAAACACTTATGCATTTAGACAAATCCTGCTTAGGTCCTGCATGTATGTCATTTTGCATTTTTGTGTGCACTAGATATCCTGCCATTAGGATTGCATCCACATTCGCTTAAGCATCTCTAGTTAATCAGGGATAAAAACAGATTCATCCAGCTGATAACAATTCCTGAATCCTGGACATTTAGAATAACATGTTTAGTGATATAATTCAAACAATTTCTTTAATTATCTTGGTAACTGTGACGACCCGACTGGTCGTTCCGGGAATTTAAGCTCTGTTCGGTGGTGTAAAGTCATAAACAGCTTCACGTCGTGTATATTGACCTGCGTGCGTGGTTAGATTCAGTTATCGAGTAAATCAGAGGCGAATTAGAAGAAACATTTCAGTCTTGGAAGCTTAAGTGATGAGGGTTGACTGGAGGTTTGACTTTTGTGTAAACGGCCTCGGAATGAGTTTTGGTTAATGTCAACAGCTTCGTATGATGATTTTGAACTTAGGATCGTGTTCAGAATTGGTTTTGGAAGTCCGTAGGGTGATTTGAGGTAATTTTGCGAAAGCTAGAATTTTGGCGTTTCCGCCCGATAGGTGAAAATTATGATATCGGGCTCGAAATGGAAATCTGAGAGTTGTTGTAGGCCCGTTGAGTTATTTGGGATTAGTCTACAACATTCCATGTCGTTCCGGGTTGATTTGATAGGTTTCGATGCGAGTCTTGATATTAATAGTTTTGAAAATTCATAAGTTTGATTTTTGGTTTGATTCGTTGTTTTAGTGTTGTTTTATGTGTTTTGAAACATCGAGCGATTCCGTGTAAGGTTATGTGACTTGTTTGTGTGGTTGGACGGGGTCCCGGGAGCCTCGAGTGTGTTTCGCATAGGTTTCGGGTCCATTTTTCCTCATTTTTGCACTGCTGAAAATCTATTACTGGTTTCCTTCTATGCGATCGCATAGGTGTAAGCGCGATCGCATAGTGCTGCCTTGATCCACTCATTTTTCATTCACCGCGATCGCACTACTTGGTTCGCGATCGCACAGCCCTATCGATGATACCCTCCGCGTTCGCATTCTAACCTTTGCGATCGCACAATAATGAGCCAGATCCTGTTTCCCCTATGCGATCGCCATCCTTGAGCCGCGTTCGCATATGCCCCTCTTTTCCACTTATGCGATCGAAATATTTTTCGCGCGATCACACAGTGTTATTCTTACACTGATCATTTCTTCTTCTATGCGATCGCAATAATTGGCCCGCGATCGCATTGTACAAAATAACTGGGCAGAATATAAGTTTCCAAAAAATCGATGTTTCACCATTATTAACATATTTTGACTTCTCGAACTTGGCTTTGGGCAATTCTTTGAGGTTTTTTCACACAAATCGAATGGGTAAGTGTTCTTTCACTATAATTAATCATATTTCATGAATTAGTTCTTGTTTTTATCATTTAATTTATGTTTTGGATTGAGGGAATTGTGGGTTTTGAAAGAAAACTTCAAAAACGAAAATTTATGATTTGAAAGACCAAATAACATCGGAATTTGATAAATTTAGTATGGGTGAACTCATATCGGAATGGGTAATCAGAATTTTTAAAATTTGTCAGGTTCCAAGGTGCGGGCTCGGGGGTCGACTTTTGGGTCGATTTTCATAAATTAGTAAAGATTGAAACTTTATTATTTGGAATTATTCCTTATACGTGCTATGTGTATTTTGATGTTGTTTTAGTTTATTTTGAACCGTCAAGAGGTCTTTCCGCCCGATAAGTTCATTTTTGAGTACCGGTTGGTCGTCTTTGGGGTAAGTATCTTGCCTAACCTTGTGTGGGGGAACTACCCCTTAGGATTGAGTCTTCTTTGTTGATTGTAGTCCGTGTATACGAGGTGATGAGTGCGTACTCGAACTTATTTTCTAATATATTATCCTTTAAGGATTCGTAGGTTCTCATGTTATCTGTGTAGGAGTCGTAATTGTTACATTTGAATCTTTGGTTGTTAATTTCATTATTTTCTGCTTAAATTAGAATTACTTGCTTTTGGATTCCTTCATTGGCTAGTTGATCTTAATTGACTTAATTGAATATTTTACTGCTCTTATCTTCATGCCATATTTGCTTCCTAAGAACTGCCAAATTGACTTTAGTAGTATTACCTAGCTTTATATTTGTCTAGTCGTAGTTAGAACATCCGCTCGTTGGAGTCAAGCATGCACATGAGTCCTACAGAGTGATTTATGTGACTTTTCCCTTGTGTGCTACTTGGGTCTAGTTGATAAATATTTATGTTGCTGATGTTTTCTTGATGTTGCTTATTACTGGGACTTTTTTTAAGCTGAGTTTTATCCCGTGAAGTTAACTGTTTAGGTGTGATTGGTTATAGTTGTTTCCCTTGCTGGGATCGTGTGGTTTCTCTTATTATTCCTATTGTTGATGATGTTGTTTGCATTGTTGACTCCATTGCCGGGATGTTGTGATTTATGGCTCTTATTGTTGATTTTCCTTCCCAAATTGTTGTTTTTGTTATTGTTTGGTTGAGGAAGAGTGTAAAGCACGAAGGTTGATGTCGTGTATTCATTTCATTCATTGCATTGTGAGGAAAAGAGTAAAAGCATGAAGGGTGATGCCGTGCCCTGATTTTTATATTTAAAAGCACGAAGGAACATGTCGTGCCCTTTCATTTATATATATTGCATTGTGAGGATGAGAGTAAAAGCACGAAGGGTGATGTCGTGCACTTATCTTTGCATTATTGTTTCCATTGTTCTGTTTGATAATCGCTATACTTGTTTTGGTGAGAATGAGAGTACAGCACGAAGGGTGATGTCGTGTATTCCTTTTATTTATTTATTGCATTGTGAGGATGAGAGTAAAAGCACGAAGGGTGATGTCGTGCACTTATCTTTGCATTATTGTTTCCATTGTTCTGTTTGATAACTACTACACTTGTTTTGGTGAGCATGAGAGTAAAGCACGAAGGGTGATGCCGTGTACTTGTTTTGGCGAGGAAGAGAGTAAAGCACGAAGGGTGATGTCGTGCACTTGCCTTTGCATTATATTTCTGTGTTCCTATTTGATATTTACTGCATTTGTTTAAGAGTTAATATTCCATTGTTTTGATTTGGATATTCATACTGATCTCTTACTACATTCATTGATAAGACTTGATGTTCCTCCTGCATTGCATGGCAAGTTTTGAGTTACGGAGAAGATTATGATTTTGAGATTTTACTGAGGAGTTTTATTGAAAAAGTAATGGTTTCGAAATGATTATATCGGAAGGAGTTTTACATCGAAAGTATATTTGAAAAGCACTAGTCTTGCATAAAATGATATTTGGAAGTCTTTTACGGGGAAGCATTTTTGGAAGTTCGTATTTTGGAAAGGAACTATGATCTTCGTAATTTTATCTATTAAATGAACTTATATCTACTTTTGGAGAAAGTATGTTTTTAAAGGAAACCCTTCCATACTAAAATGATTTTATTGGCAAAAGTTTTTCATATGAACTGATGTTTAAACATTTTCACCAATTTATGGAATTTTAATGGTTAAGGCCCGATGTGAACAAACCGACGTAGAGTTGAGTTATTGGTGTGCTCTATTGTATTGTGTTTTCCTTTCGGTTTGGCTTGTTTTGCTGTTCATCTTTCTGTGTATTTTTGTGATGTTTCGTGACAGATTTTCTGTAATTTCCTTCCGCTTTACATTGCCATGGTTGTAAATTATTCTGTGAAGTCTTAGATAGATGTAACGTTCTATCATTTCTATATTCAAGATATTGTTGGACCAGTGGTGTCTTGACTAGTCCTCGTCACTACTCCACCGAGGTTAGTCTTGATACTTACTAGGCACCGTTCTGGTGTGCTCATACTACACTTCTGCACATTTTTGTGTGCAGATCCAGGTATATACATTGTTAGTAGCTGAGTGGTCGATTGCTGAGGAGACTCAAGGTAACCTGTTGTTGCGTTCGCAGGCTTCAGAGTCACCTTCTTTGTATTAATATTCATACACTATTGTATTTATTTCCAAACAGTTGTATTTAGAAGTTGTAGAAGATTCATAGAGCTTATGACTTGTATTACCTGGTTTTGGGAAAGTAATGTAAATATTGTCAAGATTTTTATACCGAGATTGTTGGTTTTCTTTTTATTATTGTTGTTATCCAGTAACTGTTAGGCTTACCTAGTCCCTAAGACTGGGTGCTGTCACGATACCCAACAGATGGAAATTTGGGTCGTGACAAGTTGGTATCGGAGCTCTAGGTTCATAGGTGCTACGAGTCATAAGCGAGTTTAGTAGAGTCTTGCGGATCGGTACGGAGACATCTGTACTTATCTTCAAGAGGCTACGGAACTATTAGGACAATTTCACTTCCTTCATTCCTATCGTGCGAGTTCATTGATCGTGAAGTTTGAAATTATCGTTCCATTTTCTCACTGATGGTGAAGACACGAACTGCGGTACCTGATGATGTTACTCGAAGCAAGTGTCGTAAGGGTCAGAGATTGAGGTCGACGAGGAGCATGTGTCGCAGTTAAGATGCCTGTCAGCGTAGTTATGGAGGAGCCGCCAACAGTTCTAGTTGAGGGAAACAAGTACTGGAGGTGCCTGCTGCTACCCCGGACTTTAGGAGGCCTGGGCATTATTTTTTGAGTATAATTGGTACATTGACTCAGGCGAGATTGATTATAGTTCATCGGTTATTCCACAGATCAGGGGAGGAGTTCAGACTCCCACCGTCTACACTCCAGAGCAGCGAGATCATATTGACCAGGTACCGGTTGTCATGACAGCACGACGGGTGGTTTCAGTTCAGTCGTGGTTAGGTTAGCAGCATCAAATGATGAATACCTTGGACGTGGGAGGTACAGGAAGTACCACCCTCCTATCTTTCAGTGGAATGGCGACGGAAGATACAAAGGCTTTCTGGGGAGTCACTATATTCTTTGTACTTCGAATATTGTCGAGGCGAGCGGGATTGCTTTTGTCACGTCTCAGGTTCAGAGTAGTGGGTGGATCAGTGGTGGCGTCATGTGAGTTGGGGTAACCTGGCCGAGTTAGCTTTACTAGCATGGATTCAGATTTCGGAGATGTTTTGTGAGAGGCTGCACCTCAGTTCATCTGGGATGTACGACGCGCGGAGTTTGAGCAATTGCGTCAGGGCGCTATGTCACTATTGAAGTATGTCGTTAGATTTAGTGAGTTGGTCAGATATATACCTTGCTTGGTTGCTTCAGTTAAGAGATGAGTCCGTAGAGTCATTGAGAGATTCAGCTATGATATTCGGTTCAGTGGGGCTCGAGAGTTAGAGTGGGATGCCTCGTTTCAGCAGGTAGTAAAGATCGCTCGCCGGTTAGAGAGCATGTGGGACAGGGAGCGAGAGGACAGACGAGATCAGGTGAGAGTTTTGGGAGGCGAGGAGGCCTCGTAAACTGGAGTAATCTAATGTTCCTTATTATGGAACCAAGGTACGTCATGGTAGAGAATTTTGGGTCAACCAGTTCAGTTTGCATTACCATCTTCGCTGGAGGGCTTTTCAGGTACTCATGGGTGTCAGAGGATTCGTATTGTGTGTTTTCCACAGCCACATCGGCCGAGGGATTGTTTTCAGTGTGGAGATGTTAGTCGCAAGGTGAGATATTGTTCCAAGGTTCAGGACAGTGCGCTATAGTAGGGTGTTCAAATGAGTAGAGGGCGCCCGAGAGGGGGAGGCCCGACCCGTTGGTGTATTTCATATTATAGGTTGGAGGCCGTTGTGCCAGAGATTATCACCTAGGTATGTTGTGATGTGCTAAAGTGGGGTACCGTTGTATTTCACTATAGTCATGTTGGTCAGGACGAGTTTCCCTTATTTGTTGTTTCACTTATGAGTGAGTTTCATGTTTTGCACTCTATTTTTGTGTTTGCTCCTGTTGGGAGATTCTGTGAGTAGTAGCATGTATCTATCTTTGTTTTATTCATCCTTGCTAGTGGTGAAACTGGAAGTGAATCCTTGTTGTTCTTCGTGGTAAGCTTTATGTGATTTTCCTAAGTATTTTGTTTACAAGTTGTGATTTGATACCCCATCGAGATGTGAATTCAGTTAGTTTATAATTTTATCAGCTGAGGTGAATTAATGGAGGAATTTCAGTTGGTATGATACATTTTTGGTATGTGATTCAGAGTTGAGGGCGAGGTCCTCGTGATATTTATCATTCGGTATGTTTGGACCGAGCTGAGTACTTCGGTGGAAATTTTATCAGGATGGTATCCTTGTGATTTGTTCATGTGTTTTGCTTTTTCCTTGTTATATTGCTTTTGGTAAGTCAGTATTGGTAGAGAGTTGTGTCTATGAGCTTGTTTGATGGTTCCTTTATATGCTTCTATTTTCCTAATCAGTCATTTCGTTATGTGCTTCTTTAGTATAGTTTGCAGGATGTGTGCCCGGTGGTGTAGGTTGTGGCTTGATGGTTCGGGTGTTTTATAATGAAGTCTTCGTGTGCATTGCATCAGTATCAGTATTATGGAGTTTGGAAACAGAGGTCTTTCAGATGTGGGGCTAATTGCCAATGTTGAGTTGATTCCGGGTAGCTATTGTGATCAAGAGTGTTATTTGAGCCTATGTGTGATATGCCATGTTGTGTGGTCGTGCCTTATGGGTGTAGTCATGAGTTGATGCAGTTGGTTGAGGCTAATGCCGGGTATGGATTTAGAATCGGGTTTTTGGAGAAATGGGTAGAAAGTGAGAGATTGAGGTATGAGGCTGATCAGTGGTGATGTGAGGCCTATATTGCAGTGTGATTGTTTCGTCATGCTTATATGGGTTTGGGTGACGTGGGATCACCCGCGGGTATGTGTTAGAAGTGTATAATCAGTGAGTGGAGGAGTTTAAGGTGAATCTTGGAACGTTCGAGGACGAACGTTTGTATAAGAGGGGGAAAATGTGACGACCCGACCGGTCGTTCCGGGAATTTAAGCTTTATTCGGTGGTGTAAAGTCATAAACATCTTCACGTTGTGTATATTGACCTGCGTGCGTGGTTAGATTCGGTTATCGGGTAAATCGGAGGCGAATTAAAAGAAACATTTCAGTCTTGGAAGCTTAAGTGATGAGGGTTGACCGGGTTTAACTTTTGTGTAAACGACCTCGGAATGAGTTCTGGTTAAAGTCAACAGCTTCGTATGATGATTTTGAACTAGGCGCGTGTCCGGGATTGGTTTTGGAAGTCCGTAGGGCGATTTGAGGTAATTTGGCGAAAGCTAGAATTTCGGCGTTTCCGGCCAATAGGTAAAATTTTGATATCGGGCTCGGAAAGGAATTCCAAGAGATGTTGCAGGCCCGTTGCATTTTTTGGGATTAGTCTAAAAAATTCCATGTCGTTCCGGGTTGATTTGATAGGTTTCGACGCGAGTCTTGATATTAAGAGTTTTGAAAATTCATAAGTTTGATTTTTGGTTTGATTTGTTGTTTTAGTGTTGCTTTATGTGTTTTGAAACCTCGAGCGAGTCCGTGTTAGGTTATGTGACTTGTGGGTGTGATTGGACGGGGTCCCGGTGTGATGACCCAAAAGGTCATCCTAAGTAATTTTAGCTATATCTGTGTTTTGAGGCTCTGAAAGCCTCCGTTGATCTCACATTGATATGCGTGCGCAGCCCGGGCGTGTAGCCGGGAAGCTTCTATGTGAAAATTTGATAAAAATGGAGTTCTTATAATAAATAATTGAATAAAATTGACTTTGGTCAACATTCTTGGTAAACGGACCCCAACCCGTGATTTGACGGTCTCGGAGGGTCTGTAAAAAAATATAGGACTTGGCGTATGCCCGTAATCGAATTCCGAGGTCCCAAGTGTAACAACCTGGCCGGTCGTTTTGGAGAGTTAGCGCCCTGATCCCCTGATAACTGTTCCTCCCTTGCCTTATTAGGTTAATGGAACGAGTCGGAGCGTTGAGTGATGAAAATTGCAGTGTTTTTGGACATATAGTCCTTTAAGGTGAGCTTTGACCTTAGAAATTCAGCCGGAGCGGGAGCTGTATGAAGACGAATCCGGAATGGAAATCTGTCGACTCCGTCAGCTCCGATGAGTGATTTCGGGGTTGGGAGCGTGTTCGGAATGTGTTTTTGAGGCCAGACGTAGATTTAGGCTTGAATTGGCGAAAGTTAGATTTTCGGCGAATTCGGCCGATAGATGAGATTTTGATATCGGACTCGGAATGGAATTCCGAAAGCGACAGAAGGTCCGGAATGTCATTTATGACCTGTGTGCAAAATTTGAGGTCATTCGGACGAGTTTAGACGTGGTTCGGCGTCGGAAGTGAATTCTTGAAAATTCCTAAGTTCCTAGGCTTGAATCTATGCATTTTTGGATATTTTGATGTTATGCGGCGTGTTTTTAAGGCTCGACTAAGTTGGAATGAGGTATTGGGGTCAGTTGGTGGTTTTGGTTGAGGTCCCGGGGGCCTTGGAGTCGATTCGGATGGTTAACGGGGAGTTTTGGGGACTTTGCAAGCAGTTGAACCAGACCTGTATCTGGTGTTCCGCACCTGTGATGGAAATTCCGCAGGTGCGAGCACGCAGGCGCGGGACTTATGCCGCAGGTGCGAAGCCCCAGTGGCCTGGTCAGGGATCGCAGGCGCGACCTTTCTATCGCAGGAGCGGTCCCAGTGGCCTGGTTAGGGATCGCAGGTGCGACCTGGGCTTTGCAGGCGCCGAACCGCAGGCGCGACCTTTCTATCGCAGGATCGGTCCTAGGGCTTTAAGTGATTTTCCGCACCTGCGATGATTATTCCGCAGGTGCGGTTAAAGGGACCGCAGGTGCGAAAATCTCTGTTCATATTCTAATAATCCGAGGGTTATGTTATTTCACCATTTTTGAGTTATGGGAGCTCGGGAGGGGCGATCTTTGAGAGGATTTTCACGTGGGTAATCGAGGTAAGTGATTTTCTACCATCATTGGTTAATTTCCGCGTTCCTAATCTTAAATCCCACCCTTAAATTCATGATTTTGAGTTAAAATTGAGGAAAAATGGAAGAAACTTCTTAGACCTAATTTTGGTAATTGATATCCGATTTGAGAGATTTTCATATGGTTAGACTCGGGAGCGAACAAGGGTTCAGAAAATATAACTTTTTTCCTGATTCCGAGACGTGGGCCCGAGGGGCGTTTTGGTCAAATTTTCTAATTTCGCGTATTAGTTCTGAATTAATTAGTTATTTCGATTTCTTGAATTTATATTTACGTTATCCCATCGAATTGAATAGATTTGGGCCACCCGGAGTTGGATACTCGTGGCAAGAGAGTGATTAGCAGTTGATTTGCACAGTTGAGGTAAGTGGCTTGCCTAACTCTGTGTTGGGGAATCTCCCTTGGGCATTTTTACTGATTTTTCCTATAAAAACCTCGTGTAGGTGAGGTGACGAGCACGTGCACGGGATATTTTCACTGAAGTTCCTTATTTCTTTCTACATAAT
>ML252145.1:730-23461 GCA_005239495.1 Nicotiana undulata
CGGAACCACAATACGGACCCGGTAACACGGTTTTCACATAATTATTCATTTTCAAAATCCTTTATTATTTTCAGAAAATAATTTTCTTTAAAAATTCATTTCTCGGGCTTGGGACCTCGGAATTCGATTCCGAGCATATTCCCAAGTCCCATATTTTCCTACGGACCTTCCAGGTCCGTCAAATCACGGGCCCGGGTCCGTTTACCAGAAATATTGACCAAAGTCAACTATATTCATTTATTAATTATCAAAACTCATTTTTNAAATATTGACCAAAGTCAACTATATTCATTTATTAATTATCAAAACTCTTTTTTTATCAAATTTTCACATGATAGCTTCCCGGCTACACGCCTGGGCTGCGCACGCATATCGAGGTGAGACTAACAGAGGCTCTCGGAGCCTCAAAATATAGATATAGCTTAAATTACATAAGATGACCTTTTGGGTCATCAGAAATGGTGAGGGGCAGGTTGAACGTTTCCCATGTTGGTATTCCTAGGTTCGTTAGTTTGATTTGTTTTGTTGCTAGTTTGTTTGGCATGAATTAATTGAGGTGATTTTGTAGGGTTTTGTTTCTTGTCCAGTGGGTTTTCGGCATTTTGGACTAGGGTATTGTGGTGCCCTAAAGCGTTTGGAGGGCTTACGTCTAAGGCTTTTGTCATAGGGTTAGGTTTGTACTAGTTTGAGGTCTTTGTGAGAGAATGGTCTTTACCTTTTATGTGCAATGGATTTTTTGTGACAGGGGTATCCTTTTGTCCAGTAGGTATTTCGTTTGGGGTTTCTCTTGCGCAAATCATGTCATTTGTTTCCCTCGTTCCTGTTTGTTTGCGCTTCTCATTGGTGGGATGTTGAGGGTTATTGGGATTCCATATGCTAGATTTCACCGGCTCTTGCTTTTTTTTTCCTTTGGTGAGAGACAATGGTCCAGTTTTCAACTTTTGTGGTAATGGAGTCTATGTCCTGGGTGTTCCTTTTTTTAGGGCTATTTTCGTTTAGGGATTTCATATTCTTGTTTGGGCAGACTGGTAGATTGTGACCTAGGCGTCCACAGTTGGTGTATAGGACATTAAAACCTTCATATCCAATCTTTTGGTAGTGTTTTCCTAGCATAATGTGAGTCTTGAGCGGCGTTTTCCTAGTATATTTCCCTCTAAGTGCTGAGGAGGTACATGCGTCGATACGAATGAGTTCACCTAGTTTATTCCCTATTTTTTGAAGAATGTCGTAGTCGTAAAACTCCGTAGGGAGCTCAGACAGTCTAGCCCAAATGGTCGAGTAGGTTAGGGAAGCTTCTGATGCCACGAATCTAGGTTCCCATTTCCTAACGGTGAGGAATTGGTTTCCTATGTACCAAGGTCCCTCATGAAGGGCTTTATTATAGTTATTTTGTTTGTTGAATTTTATAAGGTAGTAATCACAACCTAGGTAGGTAGTAAGTGAAATATTCTCACTAGGTTTCCATATTGCTTGTAGTTTCCTTTGGAGGAATTGGTAGCCGACCCTTTTCCCAAAGACTTTGACGATAAGGGTTGTTTCCCAGTTTTTATAGAGGCACTCTTTGTCCTCGGAGGTTATAGGGATGAAGACACCGGACTCTTCTTCAGAGAAAGGCTTTTCAGTTTCATCTTTAGTTGGTTATCATTTATGTCGTTTTGGACACAAATATTGTTTGAGTAGCTAGTATTTTGGATGTTGTTGTTAAGAATGTCCAGGAATGTTGGTTTTTCCGTGAGGGAATGCCTAAGTTCTAAGGGTTGGGTATAGTGCAGCGCTAAGTTCGTTTGGTAGTGTGTATTAGGTGAGGAGGAAGCACCACTGCTTGAAGGTGCAGTTGAGACCTCCATGTGTGCACAATCTGATTGCATGATTGTTAATATTATTTATGAATATCATTTATAGAGGAACATTACACAATTAACCTCTCTTTGCGAAGACTGTTTAAAACTACAAATAGGTATGCAATATTTTAATTTATTTATTTGATTTGTTTCTGCTTAATTTTTTCCTTTGAGCATTTGATTTGATTTTATTTGCTGCATATTTGTCTGAGATGATATATTTGTTGTTTTAATTTTGGTACTGCAACTATTTTTTAATATCAATTCAATTACAAAATAGATATGTAACGCGGTTACTTAACTAGTGAGGAAAACAAGAGATGTTGTTGGCACTGTGGTAGTTGGTTGGGGTCAGTAACGGTCCACCGCGCAGAAACCAAATTCCCACTTTGCCACATACACTCCCGTAGTCGGTCTTCCCTCTTTTACTCTATACAACAAAGCAAACAATCTTCATCTTTATTAGAAAAGTTAGTCTCTTTCTTCTTTCAATCTCTCCACCCCCACAAATGGCTTCTTTGTCCATATCTGCAAAGCTGGCTCTTCCAAATTCACTTCTCTATTCTCAAACTCCTAAAACCCTCCTTTCTCACAACCTAAGCATTGTCTCAACATCCAATTTTTATGGTCTTAAGCTCCTTCATTCCCCTTCTTTGACTACCCCTTCTTCTTCTTGTTCAACTAAAAGTTCTATTTTTGCTAAGGTACATACATTTCTTTTTCCTTATTTTCTGATTTCTTTGAACACTATTAGGAATTTGTGGCATGTTTTGTAGGTGGAAAAAGGTTCAGTGCCCCCACCCTTCACATTAAAAGATCAAGATGGAAAAGATGTGAGCCTCTCCAAGTTCAAAGGCAAGCCCGTGGTGGTTTATTTCTATCCTGCTGATGAATCTCCTGGCTGTACAAAACAGGTAGAGTAAACACACCTTAAATGTGCGTCTGAAGAAGGGCCTTGTTAGTATGATGAGCTGATAATTAAAATTAATTAGCTGAATAGATGCGAATGAAGTCTTCCTCTTAATGCTAAATATTTGATTACCAGGTTAGATTGGATGAACTCTATAAATTTTATCGCCGAAAGATCTCTACAAACTGAAGTCCTATTCTGTGAAGTTAGATCATATGAGACTACTCTAATTATTATTATTATTATTATTTTTTGGTTAAAAATATAAATAATACCATTAACTCCCCCAAATAAACCATACACCAAAAGAGCACCTATCCTCCAAAACCACCTTCTAGGAAGGCTGCAATGAAGAACAGGCCTCCGACGTAGTCCGCGAAGCAACTAATTACAAAGTAACTTGTGTAGTAAACTAGGACAACTGCTAGCTTTCCTAGAATCCTTGAGTAATTCTATTCTTTCTATTTCTTCTCTTTTAATCTGTACCAAAACTATATCAATATTTGTATATGGCCGAAATCGGAGAGCCCGATTTCAAAGCCTCTATTGTGTCCTGAGCCCGGGATCGGGTGACTCGAGGTGAAGGCTCGTAACCGATCTGATAATGCACACCTTGAGAAAGAAAATCGAGGGCTTAACATGACCTACCTCGAAGACAGTGCAATCTCAATGACAGTCAAGAAAGAGCGGGAATTTCTCAAGGGCATATAGGTCAAAGTGTAAATCTAAGGATTGGTTCGTACAAATCCGTTCTAGACGGTTATACAACTGTACCAATAGGGTTTTTTACTGTAAATAGAAAGGTATTTTCCCCTCCTATATAAAGGGGACTCCAATCATTTGTAAATATTATCATTCACTATTCACTGCAATAGAACATTCTACTCTGCTTTTCTCGTTTACTGTGCTCAAGATTATTCTTCAGCTTTATTATTCTTACTTAGCTACTCTTAGCTCACCTCCAGGCCCCCGTATATCGAGCTCGAGGTCCCTGTTGCACTAGCAACACTGGTTTGGTTCATCATTTCTTATCACTTACCCTTAATATTTCTTACTTATTTACTAGTATTGGAATAAATCACATATTTTTAGAACCACAAATCAAATATAATTGTTAAAACCATTTTCGAGGTAAACAATATTAACAGTTGTTCCTCTGAAGATCTCCCGGTTCCTTGATTTCCACACATGGTACACCATTGCTCCCCAAGTCCTTGTGGAATTGTTTACATTGCCTTCTCTTTATCCCTTCAAGCACCTTATGAACTTCTCCTTGTCGTATAGTAATTCATGTACATTGTTGGATGCCTTCTCGCACAACTCCTATTCAGTCACATTCTGCATATAAATGCAGAGGGGTCTCCACAGCTTGGCTAGATGCCTCAGTCTGCACAGCTAGCCATGCTATAAATCTATGTTTTGGTTGAGCTAATGCAGTACAGATTAGTTCTGCAATCTTTAGTGTCCCATGTTGTCCACCGATGCATTATATCTGCCAGTGATATAATATTGTCCATCTTGCTTCAAGTTGTATTTTCCCTGAGTGTACCAGCCTTGCATGACTTATTTTAGTGCATTCACCTTCTTCCAATACCAACGGCAATCTTGGGGGTGGTTTATGAATGCAAATATTAGTATCAGTCTTCATGTAGATGCTATGCACCCACTTCACACATAGGGAGTTCTTCTTCTTGGCTAATTGCCAGAGTAGCTTCCCAACAGATGCCATGTTCCAACTCCTGCAGTTTTTTGATATTAAGTTCCCCATATTTCTATGGCCAACACACCTTTACCCCTGCCACTAATGATACTTTCTTTTTCTCATCTGTACTTCCCCACAAATATTTCCTGCATTTCCTATCAACTTCTTTGAGAATGCTTTGGGGTAGGATGAAGGCAGATCCCCTGAAGCTATGGATAGAAAGTAGAACTGCTAATATGACCTGTAGTCTCCCTGCATAGGAGATCCGCTTTGAGTACACAATGGTGATCCTATTGGTCATTTTGTCAACTAGTTGACATTCCAATTTACTTCATTTCTTGGATGAAAGAGGCAGATCAAGATACCTGATGGGAAAGGTACCTTGTGTAAATCCAGTTATTTCAATCAATTGGTCCCTGGTTTGATCATCAATCCCAGCCATAGAGATACTTGATTTGTCCATGTTCGCGACCGCCCTGAAACATCACTAGAATGTGCTAAGGCCTCCATTACTCTTTTGACAAAATTGGTATTGGCTTTGCAGAAGATCCTAAGATCATTTGCAAATATCAAGTGTGAAAGTTTTAATTGTTTACACATGGGGTGGAGTGCAAAATCAGGAAGGGCACAAATGTATTTCAATACTCCGGACAAGTACTCCATAACAAGTACAAACAGGAGAAGAGACATAGGATCCCCTTGTCTAAGTCCTCTTTTTCCATCAAAGTAGCCATGCTCTTCCCCATTTACTTTAATAGTAAAGGTTGGAGAGGATACGCAAGTCATCACTAAGTTTATAAATCTGTCTGGAAATCCATAGCCCCTTAGTACGTCCTCTAGAAACTCCCAGCTTACCATGTCATAAGCTTTTCTTAGATCAATTTTCATCAGGCATCTTGGTGTAGTTTTCCTCCCATAGTGTCTCAATAAGTCGTGGAAAATCAGTACATTGTGTACTATGGATCTACCTAAAGGCAGACTGATTGTCAGCCACAATTACACTTATTGCATCTTTAAGTCTAGTATAGATCATTTTTGATATGCACTTGTAGAGCACATTGCAACATGATATAGGCCTATACTGGTTGGCTCTTTTAGGTGCTGCAGTCTTTGGCATCAATGCTATGTTAGTTGAGTTTAGCTGTTTCAAGAGTCATCCATTGTGGAGAAATTCCAGAATAGCATCAGTTATGTCTTTGCCTACAATTTCCCAAGCTGCCTTGAAGAAACCACTACCATATCTAGGGATGGCAATGAGGAGGGGCGGGGCGGGTTTGGCAAAACCCACAAAAATTTCAACCCGCCCCGTCCCGCCCCCCATAGTTATTTTTTCAGTTTTCAACCCTCCCCGCCCCCGCTTGGACCCGCCCCGCCCCACTTAATTTTTTCTTTCTTTTTTCTTTAATTTTTTTTTCTAAAACAAACTAGTTTTATATACTCACAGTCACAGAGGGTAGAATACAATGAAATGAACTGAATACCTTAAGTGATCACGTCTTAGTGCCCGTTTGGACGTAAAATTTGATGGAAGATTTTTCCAAATTTTTTTTTTTTTTCGAAATTAGCGTTGTTCATAAAATTTCCAATTTTAACTTGAATATGCATTTTGGAAATTTTCGAAAATTTGAAAAACTGCAAAAAACTTTTTTTCAAAATTTTCACTCAAATCACTCACAAAACTTCAAAAACAACCAAAACTGAAATTTATGTCCAAACACAACTCTAAATTTCAAATACCATCTTCACCTAACAGTTTTTCACCATTTTTTCGAATTTTACAATTCTTATGTCCAAACGCCTACTTAGTCGCGTATCTGGTGCTGAGTTTTTCGATTTTATTTAATTATAATATTTCTTCTTTTGTTTACGATTAGGTGAGATTTGCGGAAAGAAAGGTTGGATAAACTTTTATACGTTTATTAGAGCAGATAACGTATCATTTTATTTTTCAGCTAGTAATCAATATTAGAGATGAACTCTCTTTTGAAATTCATTGGATCAGTTAGGGATTGAGGTGATGCTGAGAAATGAAGCCGAATACGTAGAGAACAACCGATGAAATCCGCATTGAACCCGCATTAAACCCACAACCCGCCCCGCCCCGCTTTAAAATTTTTTAAAACTGTTCTAACCCGCCCCGCCCCACACCCACATAAGAGTAAACCCGCCCCGCCCGCATCAAACAAAACTCGCCCCGCTCCCGCCCCGCTCCATTGCCATCCCTAACCATATCCATCAGCTTACTGTTAAAAGCCTCAACTCTGTGAGTACTCCTCCTTCCTAGCAGTTTCTTATAATAATCAATAGAAGTATTGGCAATTGTATCAGGATCAGTCTACCAATAACATGCTGCATCCTTCAGTTGAGTGGTATCCTGCTTCAATCTTCTATGCTTGATTACGGAGTAGAAGTACTTGGTGTTATCATCACCGAGATTCACTTAGGTTGCCTTGCTCTTCTGTTGAAGGTACATTTCAGCCATATAGGAAGATTGTCTGAATTTAGTGTATTTCTCTTTCTCAAGTTCTTGGTAAGCAGCATTCAAAGGGTCAGAGTGAAGAAGCTCCTAGGCTTGCCTAAGAGCCTCTCTGTCCATCTCAGATTCAGTAACAATATTCCTGAAGGATTTAGCATTTAGCTTCTTCAACTTCCTTTTCCTAAGTTTTAACCTTCTAACTACCTGTAGCATTGCACAGCCTTGAATCTGCACATTCCATCCAGCTTCCCCCTTGTCTGTAAATTGAGGATGTGTGGCCCAAACATTACAATACTGAAATGACCTCCTGATCCTAGGATTCTCATCCAGCATGATCACTTATACTTTCTGGAAGGTAAGTTGATGTGCTTAGTGGCATTGTGTCCAACCATTCATTGCTGATGAAAATCCGATCTATTTTTGAAAATATCCTCTGTCCACTATTGCTTCCATCATTCCATGTATATCTTTGCCCCAGATGAGGAAGCTCAGCCACCAACAGGTGTCCACACGGTGATGAAATTCTGAAACCTCTGCCCAAGTTATTGGATTACCTCCCACTCGATCTTCTGCAGTCAGTACTGAATTAAAGTCACCTATCCATGGTTGCTTGCACACCATACTATAGTTCACCAATCTGTCCAAAGTTCCTTCCTCCCTTCTCATGTGTTAAAAGCTTACACAAAAGATATGACAAAATCCAGTTTCAATATAATATATCGTATAGCACAAGTGACAACCTGAGCTGTTGTTTCTAATGTCATCACAGTGTAGTAATTTGGCCTCCGTGTAATCCATGTTCTCCTTAGTGACATATGGCCACCCCCCAAACATTTTGCCGGCAGTAGATTCAATCTTGTTACTCTTTATTTTTGTTTCTATTTAACCAACTAGTCCCACCCTTTCATTATTGCAAAGGAATTTAACTTCGTTTTGCTTATTAGGGCTGTTATGCCCTCTTATATTCCAGCATAGGCAGTTAACCATTCCCATAATTGGGGAACTTCTGGCCGCCCACATTTGTGCCATTACCTTTTGACAGTTGTTTGTTGTTATCTTCATTATTCATGTTTACTATATTATCTTCTATATTACTTGGACCTTCCTTTAGTACCTGAAATGTGTTGGAGTTACCACCTTTTGTTGTTGGTTAATCCTCAACTATTGCTGTTGTTTAGCTCTAAGTTGCTCGAACTCCGGTGCAGGTGTCCGATACGGGTGCAGATCTAGAGGTCGGATGCTTCGTGATCTGAATTTTAAGATTCGGGGATACAGATCCAAGTGTGGATATGGGTGTGGAGATTCGGCTAAAAATAATTCAAATATCTAAAAATAGAGTTATAAAAATATGTCTAAATTATGAGAAATTATATGTGAAGAACTTACAAGGTATTCCGAGAAGGAGAAAATATTGATCAAGAGTAGAATTCGAGAAGGAAATAAAAGGAAAAGAACTGACATATATATTTTTATATACTAGGTATTCCATTTTCTCCAATTTCACCCTAGCGTTCGTTTTTATTTCAGAAATGGTTATATCTGCCCCGAATTTTTCCGCCGTTTTTGGTCAAAGTACCCAAAAGTGGTTGACCGGTTCCCGTACGGATCCCACCCCCACACCCCCACACCCACCCATGTCGTGTCGACACGGGCGCGGCACCAAAAGTGAAGAGTCTGAGCAGCTTAGGTTTTGCTTGGTTGCGACCATTTCTCTGAGGGGTAACCCATATATTATCTTTGTGGCCTCCTGAGTTGGTTCCTACCTCCTTTGCAGTTGCCTCAGTTCCCTTTTTCTCCACTGGTAATTGCTGATTAGCAGTCACTTGCTTCTCAACAGTAGGTGCTTTGTCATTCTTCTCCTGAACTACAATTTTTTGGCCTTCTCGAGACAATTGACCTCAACATGGCCATATTTCTCACTGTATTTACACAGCGTTGGCTTCCATTCGTACAATACTTTCTGCTCTACCAAACTTCCCCTTTCATTCCTGAAATAACATTATCTAGTAGGTTAGCATTCATTTCTACCTCAATCAATAGTCTGGCAAAGTTCAACCCATACTTGCTTTCAGTGTTTTGATCTATCATTAGTGGTTTACCTACCAAATTCCCCGTCTTACTCAGTCCCTTTGGACTCCAATTTTAGAAGTCGAGCACAGGAAATTTGATTCAAATTGGTATTGTGTACAACTCGTCTCTAGTAAATTCCATGTCAGGATTCCAGGCCTTCACAATAAAGGGTTTATTATCAAAATGATAAATCCCCCCTGAATTACCTCATTTTTCCCAGCTCAGAATCAAATTGAACCAACACAATTGCAATTTTTAGCATGGCAATTTTATTGATTCCATGCTTTGCCCACAACCTTCAGATATACCCCTGTGACACAGTGAAGGGAGTGTGAGCACCTAGAACATAACATACCACCACATTCTTCCGATAGTCAATTTCAGAGCTTATGTTTCTAACTCGATGTCAACTATGGTTGAATCTGCAGGCACTGTCAGAGCAACATACTCCAATTTAAATCTTGCATTTGACACTTTCGAGATGTAAAAATTGTCCCAAATTGATTGCTTCTTCTTGGGTACAGTCCTCTCTTCCTCTTCCACCATATCCGCCCATGATTTGTGCCCACTGCTTGTTGGGGAATGACTCCCAGCACTAGTTGAAGCTTGCACAACATTAGCCTATTGTTTCTGAGCTTGCAATTGAGAAATCTTTTCACTCTCTTTTTGATGAGTTACTATTTCATTGATTTCTTATCCAATCTGAATCTCTTCTTGGATGTCTAAAGCTGCCTATTCTTCTGCCCTCGAAGGGCATGGCCTTGTGATAATGTCGCCTGAACTTGGAGAGCCTTCTGCTATGGCATGCGTGCCCTCTTTCCCATGGCCGTAGCAGGTTAGCAAACGTGCGCAGAGAGAGAAAACATGTCTAATTTATACTCGAACTTGTTTGACTAGGCACGGAGTTTAAGAATAAATTAAGACTTTTTGAATTTGTGGTCTTAAACAAGTCAAAAGGGGGCTTCTCATTAAGGATAGAATGAGAAGTTTAAGCTAAAGTGTTTCCAAATTTAGAAAGGGGTCATCTTTTTGGAATGGACCAAAAAGGAAATAGGTTCACATAAACTGGAACCGAGGGAGTAGTTATAGTTGTGGAAAATAGTATTCTAATAGACAACTCTCATTTACATATTATATACCAGAACATACACAAGATATATGAATATTAGGTTAACCATGTTCATTGGACATCCGTACTTGCCTGAGTGGTCCACCAGCTTCCTTTGGCATGTCCTGAACATGGTGAAACATATCTTGGAGGCGGCACTCCTGAAAGGTTCCCTCCATACTCAGAGCTAAGTATTTTACTACCAGGTTCTAGGTTGGATGACTAATTTTAATATACTAGCAATTTCTCTGGAATAGCAGTGGGCCCCTGAATAGAGTGGCAGAGCAAAGCTTTTGGTGAGATTGGAACCCTGCACCTAAGTGATGTTTAGTAAAGTTTACCATTAGACTACAACATGCTTTAACTCCTATTCCGAGTAATACTCATTTCAAGTCTGACCATTGTGTGGCTTGTCTAATATATTAGACTTTTGGGTAGCTGCAGTATTTCACCTGGAACTTCTTGAGTGTATCTATGTTGGATGGATTACTCTATTTTCCATGGTTATCTCCTGTATTACTGATTCAGAAAGACAGTGCAATTGGTGAAAAATATTATCGTTAGACAGAAATCAAGTGGAATCCAATCCAGGAAATTTCTCAAATATACAAACAAATTTATTATTTACCTTAATTTCATCTGAAATAGGTTTGAGACAAGTTAAAAATACAAGATTAGACCTACTGTTTGAAATCAATTTTACAGATAACTAGAATTGTGTGATCATTCTTCTTTTATTTCTTTTTTTAGCTGGAAGTTAATTGCTTGATTCCTGAAAGCAAAACTGTTCTCTTCATGCCTCAAAAGTGTATGCATAAAAAGTTACCATGGTGATCGCAAATGTGTGAACATTTTATACAGGCCTGTTCCTTTAGGGACTCGTATGAAAAGTTCAAGCAAGCAGGAGCGGAAGTTGTTGGAATTAGTGGTGACGATCCAGAATCCCACAAGGTATTATAGATTTACTTGGTTGGTTAAAAATAATTAGCTGGAGTTCCTCTATGATAGGTAGTCAGTAATCCGGAGTTCTGATTCTTATAATCAAATCAAATTACATTAAGCTTGCTCTTCCTATCAGTCTTGTCGTCTAAAATTTGCAGAGTATTAATAGCTGTGGTTTTACCAAAAAATACCTTGTATATTTGTTTTTATACACGACTGGTCAACTCCCTGATGGTCTGATTTCACAGACAGAACTGGATAGTTAATTACTTACACTGTATTGATTTGAATTTTTATTGGCACCCTGTCGAAAAGTATATTTCTATTGGCACCCTGTCAAAATTATACTCTTCTTTGCAAGTCTTATGTCAAGGATGTGCACCAACTCATCATGTTTCGAACTTGTTGTATTCTTTTTTCTTCTTATTATGAATTTGTATTCTCTACATTTGATATTGGCAAGTGTTATAACCGAGGTATTTGGGTTGTACAGGCTTTTGCAAAGAAATACAGACTTCCATATACGTTGCTGAGTGATGAAGGCGACAAGGTTAGAAAAGAATGGGGAGTCCCAGCAGACCTTTTTGGTACATTGCCTGGAAGACAAACTTATGTACTAGACAAGAACGGAGTAGTTCAACTCGTATATAACAATCAGTTCCAACCTGAAAAGCATATCGATGAGACATTGAAGCTACTTCAAAGTCTCTGAATGTCCACCAAATTTTCTTTGTATATTTCCATAGTTTCCTTTTAAGCTTAATATATATTATGTATTATGTGATTCTGATAAGATGTACAACCACTGTAGTTAGATGTCAAAGGAATTATCAGTTTAGGGTCATGGTACAAATTATGCCCTATATTGTTGAATCACTGCCATGTGTGAGCTATGTTGCTCGGGTTCATCAAAATTGTTGTCTAGTGTGTCGGACTCTCTGAAAATGTTGTTGCACCTGTGTCAGATAGCAGAATTATTTATTGACCTCAATCGTATACTATTTGAAGTTTGGTTAAACAAATCTTATACACCGTTCGTTAGAAGTTTTACACTCAGGTGGCTTAAGAATTAATTTCTAGTAAGCGCATATAGTAAGTTAAGATTGGTAACTTAGTACATATGGTAGGTACGATACGATGGTAAATAATATGTTATAACTGGTGTAAATGTATTTTACTTTAAAATATCAATTAATTTAAGTTATATTTTGGGTTTACTTTTTTTTACCTTTGGGAAACTATTTGTGTGTTTGGATTTGTTTCCGGAAGAAATAATTTTGCGTGTGTTTTTTCCAGAAAATAACCTATTGGTTTTTTATTTTACTTAAAATAGAATAGGTATTGTTGCAGGACTATTGTTTTTTTATTTTGGTTTTGTTATAACAGACAATTTATTTGCATTTATTAAACTAAAATAAATGAACAATAAACAACTGTTCGATAAATAAATGAAATTAGCAAATAGTTACTTTTAAGGGAAACTTACAAAAATGTACCAAATAAGTCTCAACTTACCAATCTCTAGCCATTAGTCATAGGTTTACCAAAACTAGCCAAGTACATATAAAAACTAAAAAACTAATTACATAGGTTTACTTTCTCTCAAAGAATCACATGCAAAAATCATCTTCCATATTTTTAATCGTGATTAACAATATTAGATGCAAGATGAAAAGGAAATTTCATGGATTAGGTAGCAAATAAGATGATGAAATACAAGAAAAAATATAAAATATTCCAAAAATCTAAGCAAAAAGGAACTTTTTAAATGAGTATAGTTGAAATTCATTGAAAATATATAGAAAAGTCAATATACAAAGTTTGAGGAAGATTGAAGGTGATTTGGAATGGTTTTGTATCAAAATTCGTAACTAAATCGAGTTCAAAAAATTCTTCTGCGACACATGTATCACGCATGTATCTCACACACAGATATACATATGGATATACATGTGATACACAATTGATATAAATTTGATACACAAATGATACACTGGGTGATACACATATCACTTTTTTCATGTTCAGTTTTTACTTCGAATTTTCAATTCAAACCACCTCAAAACTTCACCAAATCATCCCAAAATTGATATTCAAGTTCCTTAAGTTGTACTCATTCTATTCTAATAACACCCACTCAAAAGAAAGCAAAAATTTGATATTTTTTTCTACAAATAGCTAATTGGCTAATATTAGTAATTTTATGAATTGACTAATTTTTGTAATGAGCTACTTATAAATGAACATAGCTGGTAGTTTCCTACTTTTAATCCTTGCTAGTATTAGAGTTTAGTCAGTATTCAAAAAGCAATTAGTATTTAGTCACTCCTTTTACACAATTTGTTTTTGGAGAAAAATACTCCTAGTTAAGACATGGAACAACTCCAGCAATTGGTGCTGGAGTTCAAAAATTTTACAAGTGAAACACCAATATAATATGCTTAATTTCAACTACAAATAGCGACTCACGAGGTTCAACCCTTTATAAGTTCAATCTTTACGATCTAAATGTGAGGATTTATTGCAGTTTCAAATCCCAGGAACCTTTATAAGTTTAAATCCCAACAACACTTCATGGGATTTGAAATTTCGAACCTTCTTAAATGGAAGTGATGATTAGAACCTTTTTTGACAAAGCATATGAATAGCTGGAAGACAGAGTTGGCTTCTGATTTTTGCAGCCTCTTCATGAGTACTCTTATTAGTATTAAGTGATGGTAGGCTAAGAATCCGTATTTTAGCTGTATTTTACATTTTAATTACTATACTTTGATTGTATTTGAGCATAACTGTAAGTAGTTTGTACTTATTATGCGTGTTACGCCGTGTAAAGTATGATTTTGAGTTGACACACAGAAGCTAAAATGGATAGTTTGGGGCCTTGAAGTCTGAGTAGAAACCCAAGGAATTAAAACGGGATCGTGTTTAGGGATCGATAACCAATTCGGGATGTTAAAACGTGATAAAATACGGAACTCTGAGAAAATTACACTACCGCGCCGCGGTAGTGTGGAGGTGGACGTCTGATAAAAATCAACTCTCTGAAAAGTCCCACTAGCGCACCGCAGAGCACGCCGCACCAGTGTATTTTCACTGTCCAATTTTTTCACTCCATCTTGGAAAGGGTAACGTAAAACCGCAAAGTTTTAGACTAATATTTGCATTCTCAATTGACCATCTTTATAACGAGGATAAATTTTACTTCGCACTTCCTAAATGTGAATTTGACGATATATGAAAATTGCCTACTTTAGATTGTATTAATATGTACAAAAACGTTTCAAGGTGTTGCTATGCTTAACACTTGACTTCATTTTGATGAATTGTGCCACGACCCAAAAATTCCAATTCGTCGTGATGGTGCCTAACACACTTGATAGGCAAGCCGACATTCACATAACTAATAAGCGTTGGAATAAAACATGTTTAAGAAACTCAACAACAACAACAACAACAACAACCCAGTATAATCCCACAAGTGTGGGATCTGGGGAGGGTAGTGTGTACGCAGACCTTACCCCTATCCTAGGGTAGAGAGACTGTTTCCAATAGACCCTCAACATCCTTCCCTACAAGAACTCCCCATATTGTTCTTGAGGTGACTCGAACTCACAACCTCTTGGTTGCTTACATGTTTAAGAAACTCAATAACGGAAAATCTCAATAAATATCTGATAAAAGTAACTAAAACTCTACTACAACCATCCCAACAACCGGTGTCAACGAGTACATGAGCTTCTAGTATCAACATAAGTCTGAAACTTTAGTACAACTGTTTGAGTAATAGAATAATACTGAATAAAATTAAAAAGATGGAGAGTCAAGGTCTGCGGGCGTCATAGCAGCTACCTCAAAGTTTTTGAATAGGCACTAGTACCAAATCTAGCAATCACCGCGTCTAGATGTACCTGTATTTGCACACGAAGTGCATAGTGCAGTATGCGCACAACCAACCCAATGTACTCAATATGTATCATAGCTAACCTCAGTGAGACAAAAGAAGCGCAAAATATAAATGTTGCTAGCTATCACCTGAACAGTTTCATCTTTTTTGCAAGTACAAAGCAATAATAAAATCAAGTCATAAAGCACATGAAGAAACATCTTGTCACGACTCAAATTCCCAACCTTAAAGATTGTGATGGCGCCTAACATCATACTTGCTAGGCAAGCCAATGTTAGAATTCGAGTAGCTAATTTCCTTTGATTATTTTCTTAAGCATCAATAATAAATTTAAAGTAAACTTAATCTAAATGATTTCCAAAGATAAAATAATAAACAATTGAATAAAAACAAACCACGAACTAATCATATAATATATCTAGAACTACCCCAGAGTCTGGTGTCACAATTCATGAACTACTAAAGAATACTACAAATAATGGGCTGAAAGAAATAATGTAACTGTTGTGAATATAATAAAACAGTTTTATAAAAATAGGAGAAGACTCTCGGGATCTGCAAACACCGGCAGATATACCTCGTGTATCCGAATAAATAGATGGCTGCTCTAAAAATCTCTATTGCTGGCTAGTACCTGGATCTGCACAAAAGAGTGCAGAGTGTAGTATCAGTACAACCGACCCCATGTACTGAGTAAGTGCCGAGCCTAACCTCGGCGAAGTAGTGACGAGGCTAAGGCGGGGCTTTAACGATAAACCTGTGATATTAATATATGTACGATAACACAATAAAATAATTATGCACGAACAAGAAAATATATCTGAGACAATAATTATAAAACAAGAAGAAAATCTAAACACATCAATTCAAATACTGCATCAATAATAAAATAACACAACCGCCTCTTTCAGGCCTCAACTATAACCAAATCCTCAAAATTTCCAAGTTCTTCAAGTTTTATCTTTGAATAAAAGTAGCACCAAAATATGAAAATAGTACTATAAAATAGAAAGTTTCAAATATTTGTCTTCCTAAAAACAAAACAGTAAAAATAGTCATTTAGCTTTTCAAAACTTTGATTTTCTTTTTCTCGAAAAAAATATCAGTAAAATATAAATCTAAATATCCTCCCTTATCACTGTCATATATTTATATTCCCCCTGTCCACCCTTATCGCAGTCATATATATATTTATTTCTCCCGTCCACCCTTATCACAGTCANATTGCTCACTCTTTATATACTATGATAAACTCAAGAGAACAACCAACATCTTTAACACACTTACAACAACAATTAGAAATAACTCAATGAAACCCAATAAACACGCGAACCTCAACAATTATAAATAATAAACTGAATTTTTCTTATAACCTCATCAATAACGTCTCAACCATGAAACCAACCGGAATATCAAAATATATATATTTATTCCATAAAAACAATACCAAATCTCTCAACCATGTTTATATGACAAGGGAACCATCTCAAACAACCAATACTCTTTCCAAATAGTCACAACGATAACTAACAAACAATTCAACAAGGCCAATAGTCATAGAAACAATAATGAACATGTAACAGATAAAACAATGATCAAATAAGTGGGAACGGGAAAGGTGATCATGTTTAACAAACGATTTGGGTGGTGCATAGATACTCGTCACCACACCTATACACCACACCCATGCAATTCACGTAGCAAACAAGTGGGGAGTCCTATTCCCTCAAGCTAAAGTTAGGCCAAACACTTACCTCAATTTTGCAGGCCACTCACAACTCAATTATTGTTTTTCCTTTTGAATTCACCTCTAAATTGCTCGAATCTAATCAAAATTAACTCAATATCATTAAATAATGCTAAAGGAACTAAATTTATTGAAAAATATAAGTTTTCCTAAGTTTTCTCAAAAAAAGTGAAAACCCGACCCCGGGCCCGCTTGGTCTAAACTCGGGGTTCGGACCAAATTATGTTTACCCATTCACCCATTCACCCAAATATACAATTAATTTCGAAATCCGACCTCAATTCGAGGTAAAGATTCAATTTTTATAAAATTCCCTAATTCTACCCCAACCCTCAATTTTTACCATGAAAATTCTTAGTTTTTGATTTAAAAGTGATGAAAAACAATAGGTAATTGAAGGAGTAAAGTTAATAATTGATTACCTATGACTTGGGGATGATATTTGGTTAAGAAATTCATTCCTAGGGCTGTGGGGTTCGAAAATTTGAAAAAGAAGAAGTCTACCCGTTTTGTATTTATTTTTCTTACAGCTATTCTATCTCGTTTCTCGTGCCAAACGATCCCTAAATTCGATTTTCTTATGTCCAATGGATTCCTTGTGAAATGTTAATGAATTTAGGCTTTTGAATCACTCGATTTGACCTTATAATGAAGGAGATACGTAGGTTTTATGATTTGCAAATAGTGCAGGTTTTTAATACGCCGTCAGGGGCAAATTCGTAATTAACCAAATAAATCTGGGCAACCTTGGTAAAATGGCCATAAAATCCTCATACGATGTCCAAATTCGATGATTCTTTTTGCTACAAGTACGTAATTACAATACGGATCTAATAATTCATTCAAAACATAAATCGAAGCTCATTTGTTCAATATGATATCATTTATACTTGAAGAAACGACGTCGAACATAAGAAAGAACGAGCGCAACACAACCCAAACCTATTTGAAATTAACCCAAGCCCTCGGGGCTCTAAATCAAACATGCACGCAAGTCTAAAAGTATAATACGGACTTGCTCCTTCGATCAAATCATGAAAATAACATGTAAAACAACGAATTAAACCTCAAAACTCATTATTTTCCTCAATAACACTTATAGTTCATAACTTTTCAACCGGATGTCCGAATCACGTCAAACGAACTTCGGTTTTCACCAAATTTCACAGGCAAGGCCTAAATATCATAATAAATCTGTACCGGGATCCGGAATCAAAATACGGTCCCGATACCAATGATTTTAAACATTAACTCTTTTCTTTATTTCATAAATATTTCAGCAAAACAATTTCTTTCAAAAATTGATTTCTAAGGCTTGGGACCTCAGAATTCATTTCTGGGCATACGCCTGGGTCCCATATTTTACTGCGGACCTTCCGGGATCGTCGGAACACAGATTTGAGTCCTTTTACTCAAAATGATGACTCAAGTCAATTAAAACCAAATTTTGTAATTCTAAAAATTATTATTTCTTTTATTTTAACATAAAAGCTTTCCGGTTTCACGCCCGGACTGCGCACACAAATCGAGGTAGTTAAAATTAATGTTTTTATGGCAAATACGCCTAGAACGGAGTCTAAATTCATAAAATGACCCCTTGGGTCATCACAATCTCCACCTCTAAAACAAACGTTCGTCCTCGAACGGATATATTAGATTACCTGAATTTGCAAACAAGTGTGATATTTACTCTGCATGTCCGACTCGGACTCCCAAGTAGCTGCCTCAACGGGCTGACCCTTCCACTGTACTCGAACTGAAGGATAACTCTTAGACCTCAATTGACGAACCTACCAATCCAAAATAGCTACCGGCTCCACCTTATAAGTCAAGTCTTTGACCCACTGGACAAAGCTGAAATATAACACGTGGACGGGTCACCATGATATTTTCGGAGCATAAACACGTGGAATACCGGATGAACTGAGGATAACCCTTGAGGCAACGCAAGTCTATAAGCCACCTCCCCCACTTTATCAAGAATCTCAAACGACCTGATATACCTAGGGCTCAACTTACCCTTCTTTCCAAATCTCATAACACCCTTCAAGGGCGATAACCGAAGCAATACTCTCTCTCCAACCATGAATGCCACATCACGAACCTTACGATAGGCATAACTGTTTTGCCTAGACTGAGCTGCACGAAGCCTTTCTTGAATAATCTTGACCTTATCTAAGGCCTCCTACACTAAATCTGACCCCAATAACCGAGCTTCTTCAGGCTCGAACCATCCAACTGGCGATCTACACTGTTTACCATATAATGCCTCATAGGTAGCCATTTGAATGCTCGTAATTTACCTACTGACAACTTGAGAAACGAGCCATATACGCCACCATGTCCTTTTTCATCCTTCTCCACCAATAATGCGGTCTCAAAATCTTGGTACATTTTAGCTGCCCCTGGGTGAATAGAATACTTAGAACTGTGAGCCTCCTTAAGGATCAACTCATGAAGGCCATCAACATTAGGCACACATAACTAACCCTGTATCCTCAAAACACCATCATCTCCAACTATAACCTGCTTGGCATCACCGTGCCAAACTGTGTCCCTAAGAACAGCCAAATGTGGGTCACCATCATGCCGCTTCCGGATATGCTCGATTAGAGAAGACCGAGCGACTGTACAAGCTAGAACACTACTGGGGGAAATGTCCAACCTCACGAATTGATTAGACAACGTCTGAATGTCTGAAGCTAACGGTATCTCACCGACTGGAATATACGCAAGGCTGCCCATACTCACCGCCTCTATTTTCTTAATGGTTGTTCATAGTCACTTACAGAATCATCAAATAGTTTCACGTTAACAAAGCAAAATCTCCTTTCAAACCTTCACAACATTGATAACGAGATGCGATTCATGAAGACCTCATAATTATATACCTGAATTAACGTGTCTCATTTAACGCCACTCGGGCGGGCACATACCTCGCAGGTCAAAGCTCAATAATTCTGACACAGATTTGGAAAAGTATACACAGTTAATTAATTAGTTTATTTCTTTATTTATTAATTTAATTATTATTAGTATTACTTTTATTATCATTATTTATTCATTTATTATTATGATCATTATTATTTTATACATAAATTGTTGAATAAGCCTAACAGGCATNTTCCCTACATAACTTCCACCCCGGCTCGTAGCCCGATTTAAACATACCAAATCATATCAAAATACAAGGATCTCGCCCTCAGTTCAGAATCATAAGTAATATGCAGTCCGTTAAACAAAATTGCAACACGTAATGATAGACATAGTTATCTCCATAGAATTTCTCAATACTACTGTTCTCACAAGTAGATTTTTAAGTTAGGAAGCTCACCCGAGAGTAGAGCATATTAGAAGAACTTTATTAGTTACGTATAACCGTATTAAGTTCAGGAAATCATCACTTTGTAATAATTAGAGATTGTTCTTGTAATGACGCCATTTAATGTAACGACCTCAGCCCTACCATAGAAAATATACCAACAGGCTGGGTTTCCACCTCTAGGAGTCTGACCTCTACCTTCGACATGTAAGTTGAGTTGTAACTGCAATGGGGCACGCAGCTTGAGTGTTCTGATGAAATATGACTCTCCCAAGTCTAGGACAATTTCTATCACTAACCGAAATGAAGTACAACATGCCCTGAGTCGTCCAAAATTTTGCAATCATATTTGAGTCCTTTAATGAGTCTGTGAACTTGTTCTCTGCTTTATGAACAAAAGTAGGAGTGTGACGGGCTGACTTATCGAACCTGTTAGCATGTTCTAACATCTTCATATGACCTGACGTAACCGCTCAAACCTTATGCACCCCGCATTATGGAGGGTCCGAGAAGCAAATTCTTTCAAAAGCATTTATGAGAACTAAGTCAAACAGTTGATGTTGCACTGGCTAGTCGTCCTCTTTGTGGGCTTGCCTCAACCACCGGTGACCAATTTCTCCTTTACCATGTTGTCTCAATACCGCTGAGCTACCCCACTTATTCATGTACTTTTCGTTATTCCCTGGGGTAACTCTTATTCTTAGTGATGCACAACGATCCCACAAGTAAAGCTTTATACAGATAATTTTTGGCACGAACCATATAGTCTAGAAGCTTGTCAACCACTGTACTCCCTTTGGAGCACCCCAAAATCCGCAACCGTGACTTCCACACTGAGTAAACCTTCTATAGATCTAAAGTTGTTATATAACTCCTTTGGTACTGAGGTATATGGTTATTAAGAAGACAAACACAACGCAATCCTTAGCTTTATCTCTTGCAAAAATCTCAGGCCTTATACCTTTCAAGCCAAAATCGATATAACACATGAACCCACAATCTATTCCTTGACAGAGGACTTCTCCACTTGGCACGAAGTCATAGGTCACAATACCTGGCAATCCAAAATGTTAAATTTCACAGCTCATATAATTCAACCCCGTTGCTTCCAACTATTCCCTTGTTATGCAGTACCGAAGTAACTATGAATCCTTCTGGGATATGGGCTAGTCCAAAATGCACCGACTGAGCTAGAACCTCCGCGTCTAGATCTATTTGAAACTGTACAATAGGTGATGATGTTCGAGCTTTAGTCTGAGCTCTGCTTCTGTCTCTTCCCCTGATCGTAGCTGTCATTGGGGCTCCATCTCTTGTCCGGTTGTAGACGCTTTGCGTGTTGTCGAGATTTGTGAGAGGACAAGAATAGATAAGTTCAATCATCGATGGTAGAATAAATTCGCACGATAAAGTAGAAGAGAAGTGAGATTGTTCCTAACTCAATATCCTACGAGAGATAAGTACAGACGTCTCTGTACCGATCCTTCAGACTCTACTAAGCTTGTTCGTGAACTGTGAGATCTAAGTAAACCTAGTGCTCTGATACCAGCTTGTCACGATCCAAATTCTCAACCTTAAAGATCGTGATGGCGCCTAACATCATACTTGATAGGCAAGCCAATGTTAGAATTCGAGTAGCTAATTTCCTTTGATTATTTTCTTAAGCATCAATAATAAATTTAAAGTAAACTTAATCTAAATGATTTCCAAAGATAAAATAATAAACAATTGAATAAAAACAAACCACGAGATAATCATATAATATATCTAGAACTACCCCAGAGTCTGGTGTCACAATTCACGAACTACTAAAGAATACTACAAATAATGGGCTGAAAGAAATAATGTAACTGTTCTGAATATAATAAAACAGTTTTATAAAAATAGGATAAGACTCTCGGGATCTGCAAACGCCGACAGATATACCTCGTGTCTCCGAATAAATAGATGGTTGCTCTAAAAATCTCTACTGCTGGCTAGTACCTGGATCTGCACAAAAGAGTGCAGAGTGTAGTATCAGTAAAACCGACCCCATGTACTGAGTAAGTGCCGAGCCTAACCTCGGCGAAGTAGTGACGAGGCTAAGGCGGGGCTTTAACGATAAACCTGTGATATTAATATATGTACGATAACACAATAAAATAATTATGCACGAACAAGAAAATATATCTGAGACAATAATTATAAAACAAGAAGAAAATCTAAACACATCAATTCAAATACTGCATCAATAATAAAATAACACAACCGCCTCTTTCAGGCCTCAACTATAACCAAATCCTCAAAATTTCCAAGTTCTTCAAGCTTTATCTTTGAATAAAAGTAGCACCAAAATATGAAAATAGTACTATAAAATAGAAAGTTTCAAATCTTTGTCTTCCTAAAAACAAAACAGTAAAAATAGTCATTTAGCTTTTCAAAACTTTGATTCTCTTTTTCTTGAAAAAAAATCAGTAAAATATAAATGTAAATATCCTTCTTTATCACTGTCATATATTTATATTCCCCATGTCCACCCTTATCGCAGTCATATATATATTTATTTCTCTTGTCCACCCTCATCACAATCATATATATTTATTTCTCATGTCCACCCTTATCACAATCATATGTATTTATTTCTCTTGTCCACCCTTATCACAGTCATATATATATATTTATTCCTCCCGTCCACCCTTATCACAGTCATATATATTTATTTCTCCTGTCCAC
>ML252149.1:2509-25599 GCA_005239495.1 Nicotiana undulata
AAGCATCGATACTTGTTGCCATCTATCATTTTAATTTCTTTCTAGGTTAGTTTATATTTTTGCATTTAGTTATAAACAATTATCAAAAACCCAAAATCATATTTGTTTGGCACTGCGCGATAAGTGATAATTCTGTAGCATTCCTAAACGCCCTCATATTATTCTCTGTGGGATTCGACCCCAACCTTGTTGGGTTACTATATTTGACAACTATCGCTTACATTCTTTTAAGGTGTAAATTGAGCGTATCAGATCACGAAGGAAATTTCCTGTAACGACCCAGTCGGTCGTTTTGCGTATTAGGATCATGTTCCCTTAGGTGAAACCTTCCTTAGCGGCTATTCATACTTTATGACTTGCAGGAGCGGGTGGTTCGTGATTTTGGAATGATTTGAGTGGTTTAGGAACACTTGGTTCCTTAAGGTTGGCCTATTTGGACAAGTTTGACTTTGGTCAACATTTTGAGAAAATGACCTCGGAATCGAGTTATGAATGCTCCAGTAGCTCCATATGATGATTTCGGACTTGTGCGTATGTTCGACTCGGGTTTTCGATGACCCGGGAGCATTTCAGCGCCCGAAATGGAAATCAGGATTTCCTTATGTTTGAAATTTGGGTTTGGACGTGATTTTATGCTATCGAGGTCCGAACGGGATTCCGGGACTGGGAATAGTTCTGTATAGTCATTTATGACTTGTCTGCAAAATTTGAAGTCATTCTGAGTTGTATAGGTCAGTTCGGCGTATCGTTATAGGAATTCTAGAACTTGGAAGTCTTAAGTTATGAATTCAGGGGTTTTGGGATGTGATTTTGAGTTTTAGCGATGTTTTGAGTGTTCCGAGGGCTCGAGCAAGTCCGTTTTATGATTTAGGACTTGTTGGTATATATGGACGGGGGCTTGGGTGGGCCTTGGTACCTCCCGGACACCACACGAGGCCAAAAACCAGCCAAAACAACTGCTGGTGCACTGTTGCTGGTGTGACCGTAGGTTCGGCTGCCCAGCCGCAGGTGCGAAAACCCAGTGTCCCCCTTCTTCCGCAGGTGCGGAACTTCTTCCGCAAGAGCGGGTCCGCCGCTGCGGAAACCCCTCCGCAGGTGCTACCCCAGCCCCCTTTGTCAAATTTCTGCACGTGCGAGCCCCAAGCCGCAGGCGAGGGACTGTAGGTGCGGTCCAAGGGTCGCTGGTGCGGAAGTCGCTGTAGCCAGCAGTATATAAGTGCCAAACTCGGGTTCTTCTTCATTTTTCACATTCAAAACTCCATTAAATGTCTTAGGAGCTTGGGAAAACCTGTCTGCGATCAGTTCCAGTAGAGGTAATTAATTCCACTCCATTTTCTAGTTTAATTCATGAATTTGCCAAGGATATTAGCTACAAATTATAGGAAAATTCGGGTTTAGGGTAGTAAATTGGGACTTTTGAGAATTTGGTGAATTATCCAATTTCGTTATGAATTCATGTATAAATCACATAATCATGATCCTTAGGCTTCGAGTAATGGTTTCCTTCAAGAATTTTCAAAATCCGAACGTGTGGGCCCTGGGTCGAATTTACAAAAACCTTCAAGAATGCTAAATTTTGGAATTTCTTGTTAATTTTCCTTCTTTGGACTGAAATTGATTCAATTATACCATGTTTGGCTAGTTGTGAGCCGGCGAGAGTAGATTTTGGAGATTCGGGCGCATCCTTGATCCGAGGGGTGATATCGTCACGAGGTGAGTCTCCTTTCTAACCTTGTGAGAGGGAAATTGTCCCCATAGGTGTTCTATGTGTTGTATGTTTGTATTTTGGGTCTACGTGCGTACCTTGTGATGAGAGTCTGTATGTAGAGAATACTATTGTTATGTCCGGGGTAGTGTAGGACCACAACATGCCATGTATTCTGCCTTAAATTGAAGTATATGCTTAAATTCATGCTTGATATACTACTGTTTCCCTGAGCTTTCATTTACTTAATAATTGTTGTGATGAATTGAACTTTACATTGGTGTGTTCATGATAGCCGCCTCGTAATTTACATTCCGCGAGCGGCATGTGGTTTCCTTCACTCTTACAAGCGCGAGCCGTGCGCCACGGCGGATTTATAGTGCACATACGGTACGGGGCGGTCGATCCACGTCAGTGCATAGCTCTTCTTGATATGATTACATTATAAGCATCCACTCATGGTACGGGCCGGTCGATCCCCGGCAGTGCATAGCTATTCTTCCTCCTGACTCTAGCCGGTTGCTTTACACTTATGTGCGCATGACTGTTTGGTGCTGAATTCCTGATTTATGATGTGACAGGTGGATGGGAAAAGAGACAGGGAAGTTGATACTGCTTTCGATATTTTTTTCGAAACTCTGTATTCTTTTTACAATTGGGGTGCATTGTTTACATGTCTACTGTTTTCCTTACATCCTGCTTTACATTATTACTGTTGGACCTTAGTGAGTATCGAGTCGACCTCTCGTCACTACTTCTTCGAGATTAGACGGGGTACTCACTGGGTACATATTTATATATGTACTCATGCTACACTTTCTTTTCTTCTGTACTTGACTGTACAGGTCCGGAGGCTGGTGTTTCAGATTATCAGGTCGGGGCTAGGTATTGACTGACTGACTATACTTTATGGTGAGCTGCTCCTCTTGGCGACTTCCTGGCAGCACCCTAGAGTTTTCTTTTGTCATATTCTTTGTCTATTTCATTCAGACTGAGACTCTGTATATATTTTATTCATTGTATATTTAGTAGTTGCCCGTGACACTCGTGACACTAGTTCCTGGCACACATGTAGTGTATATTTTGGGTTGTTGGTTGTACATATGTTATGCGACATGCCTATTGGTGGATTTTCCACACTTGTAGTTTTATTTCACATCACCCGCCATTATTATGTTTATATCTATTTAAAATTGGTTAAAAGATAAAATTTGCGTAACTGGAAATGGTAACACTTAGTGTTCCTATATTGGCTGGCCTAACCTCGCTGTTGGGCGCCATCGCGACCTGAATCGAGATTTGGGTCGTGACATTTCCCCCAGCTGCCAAAATCACTCTCCGCGATCGCAACTTAGCCCACGCGATCGCGAAGCTCTGCTTCGCAGACCACTGCGATCGCACACGACCTCACGCGGTCGCGATGGCCAACAGTCCAAACTCACGCGCCCTCTTTTCCTTCTACGCGATCGCACTCACACACATGCGATCGCACTGCTCATCCCTCCAAACCTACGCGATCGCGATGAAGGACCTTCAACTGTAAAAACACCAGCAACACAGCTTTTTTCTTAAAGGCCAAAGTGCCTGTTAACCACTCGAAATCAATCCCAAGCCCCTCGGGACCTCAACCAATTATACTAACACGTCATAAATGGTCATTCAAACTTAGTTGTACTCTCAAAACACTAAAAATAACATCAAAATCACCTCGGATTCAAGTCTAAGAACTTTGAAATTTCTAAAATCCACCAACGATGCCGAAACTATTCAAAACAACTCCGATTGACATGAATTTTGTAGACATATCCAAAATGGAATTACGAACCTGTTCCAACTGTTGGACTTCCATTCCGATCCCGATAGCCTATTTTCCACTGCCAACCGGAAGTCGCCAAAAACTAACTTTCGCCAATTCAAGCCTAATTCTACACTGAACATCACAAAAATATTCTGAACACACTCCTAAGTCCCAAATCACCTAACTAATCTATCCGAGACATAACCTCCACATTCCTAGGTTTTTTTTACCAATAAGTCAACTCTCATTTGACATTTCCAACTTTAAGGCTATTTTTAAAGACTGAATGGCTAAAATCTCACTACAACCATTCTGATTTCAAGCCTACGAACTCTAACATATCAATAATAGTATAACCAAACTATGACAAGTCAATAACAGTAATTATAATGCAAGTTCTACGTAACGATAGACCGGGTCGTTACATTCTCCCCCTCTTAAACAAACGTTCGTCCTCGAACGGGTCTAGAAACATACCTGGAGTCTCAAACAAGTGAGGATATTTACTCTGCATCTCCCGCTCGGTCTCCCAAGTAGCCTCCTTCACTGGCTAACCTCTCCACTGCACCTTTACTGAAGCGATATCCTTGGACCTCAACTTTCTGACCTCGCGAGCCACAATTGTTACTGGCTCGACCTCATATGACATATCACCTTCGAGCTGAACTGTGCTGAAGTCGAACACATGATACGGGTCACCAACATATTTTCGGAGCATCGACACATGAAATACCGATGAACACTCGACAATCTGGGTGGCAAGGCAAGTCTATAAGCCATCTCTCCAACCTTCTAAGGCACCTCAAAAGGACCAATAAACCGAGAGCTCAGCTTTCCTCTCTTTCTGAACCTCATAACACCCTTCATGGGTGATACCTTCAGCAGTACCTTATCACCTTCCATAAAAGACACCTCCCGGACCTTCCGGTCTACATAACTCTTCTGTCTAGACTGCGCCGTGCGAAGTCGCTCCTGAATCAACTTCACCTTCTCCAACGCATCCTGAATCAAATCTGTGCCCAATAACTTAGCCTCACCAGGCTTGAACTAACCTACCGGAGATATACATCTCCTACCATATAAAGCCTCATACGGGGCCATTTGAATACTGGACTGGTAGATATTATTATATGCAAACTACGCTAGTGGCAAACATTGATCCCATGAACCACCAAAATCAATCACACAAGCTCGTAACATATCCTCCAAAATCTGAATAGTGCGTTCCGACTGCCCATCGGTCTGCGGAAAAATGCAGTGCTCAACTCTACATCAGTACCCATACGTCTTTGTACGGCCCTCCAAAACTGAGATGTGAACTGAGTACCTTTGTCAGAAATAATACAAACTGGAACTCCATGCAACCGGACAATCTCCTTAATGTAAATACCTGCTAACCGCTCTGAAGTATAAGTAGTGCTGATAGGAATGAAGTGCGTGGACTTGGTCAATCTATCCACAATGACCCAAATAGCATCAAAACGCTTCGAATTCCGTGGAAGTCCAACTACAAAGTCCATAGTGATTCGCTCCCACTTCTACTCTGGAATATCTTACCTCTGAAGCAATCCACCTTGTCTCTGGTGCTCATACTTGACTTGATGGCAGTTGAGACGTCGTGCTACATACTCAACAATATCTTTCTTCATCCGCCTCCACCAATACTACTATCTCAAATCATGATACATCTTCACGGCACCCAGATGAATAGAATACTGCGAGCTGTGAGCCTCTGCTAATATCAACTCTCGAATACCATCCACATTGGGCACGCAAATACGACGCTGCATCTTCATAACTTCATCATCACAAATAGTCACATCCCTGGCATCACCCCAACGAACTATATCCTGAAGAACTAACAACTGTCGGTCTTCATACTGGCGAGCTTTAGTCTAATCATAAAGAGAAGACCGGGAAGCCATGCTAGCTAATACCCGCGGAGGGTCTGACAAATCCAACCTCACCAACTGACCCGCTAAATCATGGACATCAAGTGCTGCTGAAAGGTATGCTAGACTCCCTAAATTATCGGCTCTGCGACTCAAGGCATCGGCCCCTACGTTGGCGTTCCCCGGATGATACAAAATAATAAGGTCATAATCCTTGTGAAGCCTTAACCATCTCATCTGCTGCAAATTTAAATCCTTCTGCCTCAGCAGATACTGCAAGCTATGATGGTCAGTGAAAATCTCACACTGCACCCCATACAAGTAATGTCGCCAAATCTTTAAGGCATGTACGACAACTAACTCAAGATCGTGCACTGGATAGTTCTTCTCGTGCACCTTCAGCTGTCTAGACGCATAGGCAATCACCCTATCGTCCTGCATCAACACCGCTCCCAAGACAACTCTAGAAGCATCACAATAGACTGTGTAAGAACCTGAACCAGTAGGCAAAACTAGTACCGGAGTTGTGTTCAATGCTGACTTGAGCTTCTGAAAGCTCTCCTCACACTCATCGGACCATCTGAATGGAGCACCCTTCTGGGTCAATCTAGTCAATGGTGAAGCAATAGAAGAGAATCCCTCCACCAAACGACGGTAATATCTCGCCAAACCAAGGAAACTCCTAATCTCAGTAGCTGAGGACGCTCTAGGCCAACTCTGTACCCCCTCAATCTTCTTCAGATCAACCTGAATACCCTCACTGGACACCACGTGCCCCAAGAAAGCTACCAAACCAAGCCAAAACTCACACTTGGAGAAGTTTCCATAAAGCTTCTCCTCCCTCAACCTCTGTAACACAATCCTCAAATGTTGAGCATGCTCTTCCTGGCTACAAGAATAAACCAGGATGTCATCAATGAACACAATGACGAACGAATCAAGGTAGGGCTGGAACACACTATTCATCAGTTGCATGAATGCGGCTGGGCCATTGGTCAGCCCAAATGACATAACCAAAAACTCATAATGACCATATATGGTCCTCAAAGCAGTCTTCGGAATGCTAGAATCCCAAATCTTCAACTGATGATACCCAGACCTCAAGTCGATCTTGGAGAACACCTTAGATCCCTGAAGCTGATCAAATAAGTCATCAATACGAGGCAAAGGATAACGATTCTTTACCGTAACGTTATTCAGATGCCTATAATCAATACACAAACGCATGGAGCCATCTTTCGTTTTCACAAACAACACCGGTGCACCCCAAGGTGACACACTAGGCCGAATAAACCCCTTATCTAAGAGTTCCTGAAGCTGCTCTTTCAATTCTTTCAACTCCGTCGGTGCCATGCAGTAAGGTGGAATAGAGATGAACCAACCGGCCTACGCCTCTCGAATGCCTCCCACCAAGTGAAAGCATCACCAGCAAACGAGACCCCAATGGTCTCCAAAATACCCGCAGTACGTAGTATCCTCTGGCACTTATTCAGAAAACCTTGGACATCCTCACCCTCGTGTCGCTGAAAGTCAGAGGCTTAAGTTTGCTGAACCTCTCCAGCCTACGCTGCTCATCCTCGAGCATAGCTGGAGCCACATGGTCCTTCACTGGGGCAACCGGCTGAGCTTGGGCTTCTCCCGATGTCTGAATACCCAGTACAACATGCTCAAGTGTCCGGGAAGCTGGAGTCTGATTGCCTCCCCCGGCCTGAGCTGCAGTGGCAGTAGTGGACATAACAACTGCCTGAGCAAAAATTGAACACACCTTCAATATCTGAGCCAGGGTCTCTTGAAGATCCGGAATAACAATGGCCACTGCCGGTGCCTGAGCCTGTCCTGCTGGAGCACCATCGGCAGGAACCTGATCCTGAACGATAGGGGGATCCTGGGGTACTGTCCCGGATACTGCACGGGCTGGTCCCCTACCTCTACCACGGCCCGACCCCTTGTGGGTCTGGCTGGTGTCTGGTCACCCTGATCGGTATTGCGTGTCCTCGCCATCTGTGAGAGAATGAAACAACATGAGTTTAGATTTCAAGAATCAATAGATTGGCACGAAAGAGTTCAAGAAATTGAGATTCTTCCTAAGAGTTATGCAACCTCTCGAAGATAAGTACAGACGCCTCTTTACCGATCCGCAAGACTCTACTGAACATGATCATGACCGTTGAGTCAATGTAACCTATAGCTCTGATACCAACTTGTCACGACCCCAAATCCTAACATGTCGTGATGGCGCCTATCGTGGAACTAGGCTAGCCAACAATCACATAACTACCCATTCGTTCGATTATAATAATTCACAATTAATTAATTAATAGCAACATATCATAAAATAAATTCTTTAAGTCTGAGCGCCCCAATAATAGTCTAAACAACTCTAAACAAAACCTCCCAAGACTGGAGTCAACATGGTCACGAGCATCTACGAAATAAAACTAACTCTACTAATGTCTTGAATAAAGTCTAGGAATAATATATTAATACTAAATAAGGAAGGTAAATGGAGAAGCTGTGGACGCTGGACAGCTACCTCGAAATCCCGTAAGCTGCTGATAACGAACTCGGACGACTACTACTCCGAATCAATACATGGATCTGCACACAGAGGTGCAGAGAGTAATGATGAGTACGCCAACTCAGTAGTAATGAAAATAAATCACAGTCTTAGAAATACGAAACACACAGCACATATACACCAATTCACAAAACAGTAAATCACTAAGTCACCATAAGTATTCATCAAATACATAAGTTCGAAAACCGTTTTCCAGAAATCCTTTGATACAAGTATAATATCAATACATCTCAGTAAAACACTCAGTAAAATCAATTTGAAAAACGAAGTGAATCGTAGTCAAAAACTCAGTAAAATTTATCATAAATCTGCCCCTCGGGAAAAAATCATTTCTCATAACGATCTAAGTATCATCCCATCAGGCAACCTCACAGTCACTCAATATTAGCCCATCAGGAAACCTCACAGTCACTCGATATTAGCCCATCAGGAAACCTAACAGTCACTCAATATTAGCCCATCAAGCAACCTCACAACCACTCAAAATTATCCCATCAAGCAACCTCACAATCACTAAGTATCATCCCCGCAGGCAACATCACTCATTAGGTACCTGCGCTCATTGGGGGTGAGTACAGACTCCGGAGGGGCTTCTACAACCCAAGCGCTATAACAAGCCACAACATGGCATAAATCACACACAATATTGGCCTGCAACCTCTCTCATATCATATCATCCTTAAAACATAGGCTCGCAGCCTCACTCAGTCAGACACTCTCATCAAGCCCTTCAGGCCATAAATATATCAGGTTCTCGACCCAAAAATAGTGTTTCCTTTTTCAAGAAATAGTATTAAAAAACTCTGAGTGTCAAAACAATTTATTAAGAAAATACTGAGTGAAAATCATAACATATATGTGAAGAAAATAGTAAAATCAGCCCTCAAGGGGTAAACAAATCGGCACTAGGCCCCAAACATGGCTTACACCCCAAACATATCAAATATATATCAATATTATTAAGCATATGCTTAAAAATCGATTTCGCAACTCAATAGTTGACTAAATAAGGAATATATTTCAAAAGTTCCAATCTTTGCATTCCAAGATCCGTGAAAGGGTGCAGAGTCCGGGGTTTCATACCCTCAGGACAGGATTTAAAGACATTACTTACCTCAAACTAGCCCGAAAACTATTCTGCAATACGCTTTCCTCTCGTATCAACCTCCGAGCGCTCCAAATCTATAAATATCAGACCTTTATCATCAAATTATGCTTAAGGAATGAGTTCCAATTGAAAAATACCAATTTTAAGCACAAAACCCGAAATCGGTCAAAACCGGACCCCCAAACCCACGTCTCAGAACTCGACAAATTTTACACCAAATAGTTCTTCGTCATCTCACGAGTCCGTACATATGAAGAACGCGAAAATCAGAGTTCGTTTGACCCCTCAAATCGACCCCTAAAGGTCTCATTATCTCAAGCCCTAACTTCACCTTTTCTACTTATTTTCATGAATTAAACACTGGGATTATGTTCATTAATCACCTATAATCGAGTTTTAAGGTCCAAAATACTTACCTCTATGATGAACACTAATTTCCTCACTTCAAATTCGCCTCAAAAGCTTCTTCTCGTTAAAAAATGGTGTAAAAAGGGTTAATGGTCGCGTAGGGTTTCTTTTTATACTGTCGAGTTATTAATGCACTGCGATCGCGGAAGTACTCACGCGATCGCGAAGGACATTTCCCCCAGCTGCCAAAATCACTCTCCGCGATCGCGACTTAGCCCACGCGATCGCGAAGCTCTTCTTCCCAGACCACTGCGATCGCACACGACCTCACGCGGTCGCGATGGCCAACCGTCCAAACTCATGCGCCCTCTTTTCCTTCTACGCGATCGCACTCACACACACGCGATCGTACTGCTCATCCCTCCAAACCTACGCTATCGAACTCTTGATCATGCGATCGCGAAGCCTAATTTCACCTGACCCTCAGATTACTCTACATGATCGCATCTTCACCAGCAACACAACTATTTTCCTTAAGGCCAAAGTGCCCGTTAACCACTCGAAATTAATCTTGAGCCCCTCGGGACCTCAACCAATTATACTAACACATCATAATTGGTCGTTCAAACTTAGTTGCACTCTCAAAACACTAAAAATAACATCAAAACACCAAACTCACCTCGGATTTAAGCCTAAGAAATCTAAAATTTCTAAAATCCACCAACGATGCCGAAACTATTCAAAACAACTCCGATTGACATGAAATTTTGCAGACATATCCAAAATGGCATTACGAACCTGTTCCAACTGTTGGACTTCCATTCCGACCCCGATAGCCTATTTTCCACTGCCGACCGGAAGTCGCCAAAAACTAACTTTCGCCAATTCAAGCCTAATTCTACACCGGACATCACAAAAATATTCTGAACACACTCCTAAGTCCCAAAACACCTAACGAAGCTATCTTAGCCATAACCTCCACATTCCGAGGTTGTTTACCAATAAGTCAACTCTCAGTTGACTTTTCCAACTTTAAGACTATTTTTAAAGACTGAATGGCTAAACTCTCACTATGACAAGTCAATAACAATAATTATAATGCAAGTTCTACGTAATGACAGACCAGGTCGTTACACCAAGCCTCCTAGAAGATCATCCTTCTCGAGCCATCAACATTAGAAATACTCATTCGATTCCGAAATTGCTACACTTCGTTATCTCTGACAACCGCATCCCAGGCACCATTTCACAATACCCTTACCCGAAATAAAAGTTAAATAAGGCCATAACATCGGCGAACCTTAACGTTTTCAACAAGGGAGACGACACGACATCACAATTAAGGGCTCTACCATGCTCGAAAATACCAAGCCTCGTTACTCCATCAACCCAAACCTGAACATTCCTAGTATGATTGCCTTGTATCCGCCAGAAATAAAATACTGAATCTCAAAATCATGCACGGAGTAAAACCTCCTTTCAGGTCATTCACTGCCTCGACGCCTAGACGAACATCCTACCATTACACAAACACTGTGCGATAGCAACACACGAAACATCATAAAAATCAAGGCAAAATCTCAAAACCTTAGGTAATACTGATGCTGAGTTGAAAAGACAGGGCACCCTTACGAACGACGGTAATAGCCCAATCAAATATGCAGGTAGAAACATCCTGCAGCCCATATGTAGTACCATTAAAATTCCTCGATTCCCAATCAATAGCAAGTGTTTCACGTTGTTGATACCCAATTTTTCCCTATAATATTTTTTTAAAAATGCATGTATGCCTTCAAAACTATGCATTAGTATCAATTAATTTTTTTTCCAAATTTTCTGCATTTTAAAAGATTTTAATTAATTTATCCTAATATTTTTATTTATATAAATAATTACTAATTGCATCACAAATGACTTTATAACAATTCCGTGGTTTAATATTGCTATTTATATTCATATTAGGCTTAAATTGATGCACAGATAGCCACATTTACACTTTTTGGATTACAATTGTAATAACTTTGCAATTATAGCACATGCATGAAGTATTACGTTATTTTACTAGAAAATAGCTCATTGTATTTTTAAAATATTGAGCAATTATTTTAAAGCATTTCTATGCATGAAAATCATTTTTTATAATCTGTAATTATTTTATAAAATACTTTTTATCAATTGTTTGGATATTTAACAAATAGACTTTTATTTTTAAGACCTAACCCCTTTAAAACCATCCCAGAACACCTTTAATATTAACCCAAAAGGGCCATCCCAAAACCCTTAGGCCCAATCGGCATACCCCGACCCAATGACCCCTCTTCAATTATGGCCATTGATCTTTTAGATCAATGGTCCACATCCACCCTTACCATAATTAATCCTAACTAAACCTAAACCTTTTCATTCTCTCCAAACCCGCCGTCATCGTCTCCCCTCATCTCTCAACTCTCTCTCAACCTAACTCTAACCCTAATCGCCGTCTTTGGCATAAACCTCCCTCCTATGGTGCTTTTATGTCTTCTCCGACCAGCCCTGGTCTCCTATACGCCATGGCTCTTCGATTTCATGAGTACTTGAGGGGATTCTCAAGGAAATCCAACTGGTTCTGGTTAAAAACTTGTTCATCGGCCTGTCTCATGCCATTTTCGTTTGTAAGTAAGGGATTTCTCCTTATTTTATTACGAATCCATGGGTCTTTTGACCGATTCTCTCCATCTCTACTATTTTTTTCAAAAACCCTAGTTCATTACTGCCGATTCTTCTTAGATCTTTATAGATCTGGGGTGATTCGAGTACTATTAAGTGTTTTCCTTTAAAAATCTCTTGTTCAATTAGCTATTTCAATTTTTAATCACCCTTTTCTAAACTAGGGTTTATCTCAAAATGTTCTTCGAAGATTTTTCTAAACTTCTCAGTGTTTAATTAATTGTTCCTTCATCATCTTGACTAATTTTCGCATAAATGTTCAAACCCTAGTCGATTGTGTGATATACTGATTTCTTCAACTTTGTTTCGATACTTTGGGTATTTTTGTGATACCGGGCGTATTAGTTTACTCCATTTTTTGGACTTAAACATTTTCCCTGTTAAATCCAGTATGCTTTGGGAATTTTTCCCTAATTAATCTATATTAATGGTTCGAACCTGCTTTTCTTGCTTAATTCTGTATTTCTGTGAGGTTTTACTTAGTTGATTCCTATGTAAAGAATCTGAGTGATTCTTTCCCCGAAAATCAGTATTCTTTGGGGATTTCTACTGATTATTTCCTATTATTTTACTTTGTTAAAATTTGTATGCACAGATCTTATTTGTTTCCTTATTTTGTAATTTTAATTGTTCACACTTGCCTTAATTAGTTGTCCGTATGATTTTGGGATTTTACTAACTCCCTATTTGGTATAATTTGGATCCTTACCCTAATTAACCCCCCTTTGTTGTGACCGTTAAGTGATTACCTCTAATTAAGGGGTCTATTCTGGAGTCCATTATGTGAAATGATTTTGTGATTATTTGATTGTCCTTAATTGACTGACTTCTGATTCTCTTTACCTTATTTGCTCTACTTCCTAAGTGCTATATATACACTCTTATTTTACCTCTCAGACACAGACAGTAGTTCAATACACACAAACACACACAAAATTTCTCTCCTCTTTCTGCTACTTGTGCTCGCTGCCTGTCTAGCCGGCTGAAAGCCAAGGCTAGACTATGGAGTTATACCTACTCTATTTTCTACATTTGTTTCTTTAACTGGTATGTCCCTATATCAATGTCATTATGAAGCTTAAAACTTTGTGCTCATTGTTGCTCCATAGTTGTTGAATCCATGTCTATTTTCGCACTAGTTTAATTGATTATGTACTTAATTGTTCTCTCATGTTTGTTGCTTTGATCAGTATGCTTAGGTTTTACCCTCTCTTGTTCAGTATTTTAATCAGCATGTCTATGTTTCAATCTTCTTGTTTGTTACTTTAACCAGCATGTTTACTTGAGCTCATGTTTACTTCCTTCAACCAATATGCTCATTTATCTGATCAACCCCAATTGGCATGACTAATTCTGTGTAGTAGACCCCTGTCTTCAACATAACTATTCCCATATTTTCTCTCTATGTTTTACTGTCTATTACCACTTTAGTTTCAAGTATGATTTCCTTATTAATAATCTTAATCGGTAGTTTGTGTGCCAATGCTATGAATTTGGTTACTGATTTCCAATCAACTCCTGTTTGTTTTGTGCATTTGTTGTTCAATATGTTATCTCTCGTATCCTTCTTATGTGCTCTTGTTTCAAGTGTCTTGTGTTCCCAACCCCCTGAATCCCTATCTGTAAAGTTGTTTGTCTTCACTTAGAATTGAGTAATGAATAAATTTGAATCTGGGAACTTTGGGTTTTTGTGATTGTGTTGTCGTCTGTTTCATAATTGCTTCCAAAACTGTTTTCACTCTTAACACCTTTTTAAGAATTGTTTCCTTTTCTGAAATACTTTTTCACTCCTAAAGGTTTTACTCATATTCTGAGTTATTCCAACTATGTCAAGCACTCTCACTTCTACTCTTAGATTACTTAAGTTCTGCCCCTCCAGTGTGCGTACTGCCTAGGAATCCATGAGATTCATCCGAACTCTGGCACACTAAGGCTGGCCCTTCACACTGCACGTGACCACTTCTCTATCTGAAAGGATCCTGGTGTGAGCATTGCCCGGGATCCCTGAGATCCTTAGGGAACTTTGACACACCAGGATACTCCTATTGAACACTATAAGACTATGGCATCTTGGACTGTTGGAAGATCTGGTATTTTCAGGTTCATTTTGGGCCTATTCAAGATCCCTATAGTATAGCTTTCATTTATTATGTAATTCATTTATTTATGGTCTACAATAATAATCCTTGTATACAGATATTGGGGAAATTAGTAAAAAAGGGAGGGATTTTTATATGATTTTTGTGAGGGAAACCGGGTAGAAATCATGCTTTTAGGTTTATTATACTTACTTGCATTAGAAATCTTGCCTTAGGTTGTTATGTTTATTTGCATTAGAAATCATGCCTTAGGATTATTGTCACGACCAAGAATCCTAATACAGGTCGTGATGGCGCCCAACGACGGGGTTAGGCAAGCCAATACAAATTATCCCATTTAATTAAACAAGTCAACATTTACAAATTTTAAAAAATTAAACATGATTATAGCTTGACATGGAAATAAAGCATAACACTAGATGGCTAAAATAAGGCATATGTATGCCTATACAACCCAAAACCCAAAATATACACTACGCGTGTGCCAGGAACTAGTGTCACGAGTGTCATGGGCATACTAACAGAATATACAAAGAAAAGTAATATATATATATATATATATATACAAATCCATAGTCTGGATGAAATAGACGGGGAAAATAACAAAAGTAAGTGAAAACTCCATGGTGCTGCTGGATATCGCCAGAGATAGAAGCTCACCGTGAAGTCAAGTCCACAAGCTCAGGATCTATCTCCGGTACAATAACCAGAAGCACCGGCCTCAGAACCTGTACAGTTAAGTACAGAAGTGCAGCATGAGTACATATTAAATAAATATGTACCCAGTGAGTATCCCGCCTAAACTCGAAGAAGTAGTGACGAGAGGTCGACTCGATACTCACTAAGGTCCAACAGTAATGACATATGATAGAATATAATGAAATACCGTAGGCATGTCAAGAAATAAACAACAAGTACATATCAAAAGCAGAAATTCGAATAACTACTGAATTAAACAATAATACACTTTCAAGGGTAAGACCACCGAAACGAAACAATAATCACCAAGTCTTAGATCCACCGTGGCGTCGGCCCGCTCCCATAAGGTACCTTCTAATCTCGCCGTGGCGTACGACCCGATCCCATATGTATTTCAAGTATTTTTCAACACTGTCGTGGTATACGGCCCGATCCCATATATATTACAAATACTTCTCAGCACTGCCGTGGCGTACGACTCGATCCCATATATATTTCACTTTCCTTTCAACTCTGTCGTGGAGTACGGCCCGATCCCATATATATACTTCAATTACTTTTTCAAATCTGCCGTGGCGTACGGACCGATCCCAATATCTTATAATACTTACTTTCCATAACAAATTCCTTGCCATTCAACAAGTTTCCATAAAGCCTCAGAGGAACAATACTATACAAAACATAATCTCATAGTACATATGGCGTCACAATAAATCATATAAAGCATTACAAGGAAACATATAAGGAATTACGAGAAAAGCATATAAGGCATTACGAGGAAGCATACAAGGCAGGATGTGGGCCTAACGACCGGGACATAACAATAATAGCCGCTACGTACGGACTCTCGTCACTTGGCACGTACGTAGACCCCAAACAATTTACACATAGCATATACATCACCTATGGGGACAATTCCCTCTTACAAGGTTAGAAAGGAGACTCACCTCGTGACGAAATCACCCCTCGGATCAAGGATGCGCCCGAAATCTCCGAAATCTACCCTCGACGGCTCGCAACTAGCCAAATTAGGTACAATTGAATCAATGCATGCACAATGTGGGAAGTTATCTTAGCTATTCAATAAAATCGCTATTATTGAAGAATTCCCAAATTCCAACCCCGGTCCCGCATGATCAAATTCCGAAATTCTCGAAGGGATCGCTCGCCCATAGCCTAAGGATCATTAAGGTGTGATTTCTATTTTAATTCCTGGCCTAAAATGGGAAATCACAAAATCCTCAAGAACCCTAAAATTACTATCTAATTATATGATTTTAGATAATTTAGTAGGGAATTTAACTAGGAATTAATGTTTGAAACTAGTAAAACTATGGAATTTACTTACCTCAACAACAGTGGTGGGAGGTTCCTTGAAGAGCTCTCTAAAAACTTGAGGAGGAAGATGAAAATGGAGGAAATATGCTAAGTCCTGTATTTAATAACACTGCCCAGGGATTCCTTCACTGCGATCGCAAAAAGGGGCCTGCGATCGCGAAGGCCAACTAGCCAGACCTCTGCGATCGCGGTAGAGGTCCTGCGATCATGAAGAGTAATTGTGCTCGGCCCAGGTTTGGCACTATGCGATCACGAGGATGGGGCTGCGATCGCGAAAGCATGGAGTCCATCCTTCCGCAATCGCGAAGAGGAAGTTGCGATCGCGAAGAACAATCAGCAGCCCTGCCAAATTCCTTCTCCGCGATCGCGACCCACCTCCTTTGTTCACAGAGAAGGAAACCAGACAGCAAAAATCTGGTTTTTCCAACTTAGCTCCCGGGGGTCAAAAACTCACCCGAGCCCCTCGGGACCGCGTCCAAAAGCACCGGCAAGTCTGTATTCATGATATGGACTCGCTCGAACTTCCGTAATGCGAAAAACAACAAGGAAACTTGGAATTCAACCCCAAAGCCAAATTGAATCAAGCTTAAGAACTTAAGATTCTAGAATTCATTTCAATGCGCCGAACCGGCCTATACTAGTCGGAATGATTTCAAATTTTGCAGACAAATCGTAAATGACATAGCGGAACTATTCCTGGTCTCGGAATTGCATTCGGACCTCAGTAGCATAAAATCATGTTCCAAGCCAAATTTCAATTCTATGAATATCCTCAAAACTTCATTAACTCTAAACTTTCCACTCTTGATCTGAATCCCGTCAAATCGAGTCTGTTTCTTACCAGATTTCGCAGATAACTTAAATAACATATATTGAACCTACTCTGGGCTCTAGAACTATAATACGGGCCCGACAACACAGGTTTCACATCAAGGTTCATTTTCATATGCCTTTAGTATTTTCAGAAAAACATTTTCTTTAAAAATTCATTTCTCGGACTTGGGTCCTCGGAATTCGATTCCGGGCGCACCTCTAAGTCCCATATTTTCCTAGGGACGTCCCGGGACTGTCAGAACACGAGTCCAGGTCTGTTTACCAAAAATGTTGACCAAAGTCAACTTTGTTCAATTAATTCTCATAAATTCAACTCTTTATCAAGTTTTCACATAAAGGCTTCCCAGCAACGCGCCTGGGCTGCGCACGCACATCGAGGTGAGATTAACGGAGGCTTTCGGGGCCTCGGAACACAGTCATAATTAACTTTACATAAGATGACCCTTTTGGGTCATCACAATTATTATGTTTGTTTGTTTTGTTTGGCATACTAGAAAAACATATTATAGGCTCATTGTATCATTTGTTACGAAATTCTGCATCTGCATGATCATGACCACCCAGAAATTCTGTCATCAAGTTACTGTTGTAATTTTTCCTAATAAAAACGTCCACTCTTTATGTGCATTACAGATCCTGCCTTAGGACTGTAATTGTATACGCTTTAAACCATGTCTACATCGCATAAATCAACAACCATCTTGTCTATAAAAAATGTTTAAAAGCAACCCCAACACCTAGACACCATGTTATAGGATAAATATGTATGGAATTAGTTTCGTGATGTTCAGCATCTAAAAAAACATGTTTATAGAACGTTCTAAAACTGAAACTATTTTCTCTCCTTTAATCGATTTCTAGAATTCTGATTGCATTTTAGACAACATGTTAATGGGTATCCCTGATCTACGCCTAGGAAAGCCTGTAGGTAATTAAAAACTTATAAAAAAATTGTAAAACTCTACTTTGCTTATTTGTGAACTGCCCAGATTCAATAGATTCTAAAATCAGTAGGCAAACGGATTAGGTTTCTATCGCTCCGCCTTAACACAATGATGTATATTCTCTGTTTGTCATACTCACCTAGATATCCTGTTCTAGGAACTTTTTGAAATATCTGAAATCTTGTTGTTTGAGACATGCTAATTATCTGTTTATTCTTTTAGGTAAACATGAGCCCTTTAATTGTTTTCTTACTTGACAGTCATGTTTGTTCTTTGTTGTCTCTTAGATTTTCCCTTTTAAACACCTTAGGAGAGTCTAGAAGTGCCTAAAATTAGAGGTCCTAAACACCTCTAGGGCCACAAGGAAGGGACGGGTAATGCACGCATAGAGTTCGCTTAATTAAAATCATTTATATAAATGCTAAAGGGGAGGGTAATTAGGTAGTAAAAGGATATGATGACCTGTGCGCTAATGCCACGTGTAACCCCTCTAGTTGAGGAAGAATTACCGGGTATTGTACAAATGTGATATTATAGGCTAATAAACTTAAGACTTCCCTTATTTTTATACATATGTGTGCTTAGACTACTTTATTTGCTAAATGACTAGTTCACAAAATAATTTTGGTTGGGAACCACCATTGTGGACCTTGAGGGGTGCCTAACACCTTCCCCTCAAGGTAATCTCAAGCCCTTACCCAAATCTTTGGTAACACAAACCGGTTTGTATGAGTTATTTGCAATAGTGGCCTAACGCACCATAAATCCGTTAGGTGGCAACTCTTCAACTTTCGTACCCCTTTCCCAAAAGGAAACGAGTTGTCCTAATGAATGTCGAAACCCTAACTTCCGCCGCAAAGAGGAAAACAAGGGGTCGCGAGACACATCACATAAGATTGAATAGGAAAGAATTGAAGGCATAAACCTCAAAAGAATCAAGTCGCACAATGAGGAATCAACAAGGGAAGTGCTCCTAAAAGCCCCGTAACCTCTTGAAGATAAGTACAGACGTCTCCGAACTGATCCGCAAGACACTACTAGGCTTTCTCATGACTCATGAGACCTAAGTGAACCCAACGCTCTGATACCATGTTGATAGACCCAAAATCCATTACAGATCTTGATGGCACCGAATGCCGCTGTCAAGCAAGCCAAAAATAAATACTTAATTTGGTTCTCGTTTTAATATTTTTGAAATTTATGTCCTTCAATTAAATAGACAAAGATTGAATATACAGAGTAAATAATGATATTTTTAACAATTTCAACACAGAACAACCCATAATCATCCCAAAACCCGGTGTCACAAGTACATGAGCATTAACTAGGAATATAAAATTAAATACAGCATCTGTCCGGAATACAAATTGGACAGGAAAAATATAAATACTTAAAAGAGACTCTACCAGCTGCGGATCGTAGTAAGGAATGCAGCTCACCAAAGTCCATGTATGCATACACGCCCCTTCTCTCACAAGGCCACTAGTCGTATTTGTACCTGCACAAAAATGTTCAGCAAATGTAGTATGAGTACGTAAACCAACGTGTACCCAGTGGGTATCTAGCCTAACACCGGAGGAATAGTGATGAGGGGTCGATATCGACACTCACTAGTGGTCCAATAACATCAGGTACAGTAAAGAGGTAAGTAAGTACGAGGCAAAGTAAATAAATGAAATAAAAAAGTATAAATCATGTGGTACAAATACCCCTCTTTACGAGGAACTCAAGCTCTCTATTTCAAATTCCCTCCATCTCATCAAGTAGGTTTCCATAATTCAAATCCGTAAAACTCATAGATACACTGCCTTCTTGCCTATTATCACACATGATTTCATGAGGATATGATATAAGAAATGCCGAGGCGTACGACCCGATCCCGTAAGAGTGAAATACATAATCCTGTCTAGGCGAACGTTCCAATTCCATTAGTATAAGAAGCTTTGATGGCTCCTTGACCCTACTCACGAATAAACGTATGAGTTGTAATTTCTTTAATAAAAACCTTTCAATGAATCATATATATAATGAAGACATGCCGTAAGAGGAGAAGGATTATCAGGTGACTAATCATGGACCCGTGAAGTCTCTACAATAGCAGGTCTAGTATCAATAGAAATGTAAAACAGGGGAATTTAATAAGTGGGAGACTGCTCAAATAGTACAGCTATAGCATGATGTGAACCTAAGTCTACCCGAACAATAACATGAATGTAGCTACGTAAGGGCTCTCGTCACCTCGCGCGTACATAGCCCCCACAACAAGTAGCACACATCAAATATATCACCTAGGGGGTAATTTCCAATTTACAATGTTAGACAAGTGACTTACCTCATCTCAAAGCTCACTTTCCGATACGCAATTGTGCTTTAGATCCTCAACTCGGTGCCAAACGACCTCAAACTAGTTAGTGAATACATGATTAATAATTCACATCCTAAATATTAAAGTGAATTTCCAACCCAATTTGAGGAATTTCTAAAATTCACCCTAACATTTTAAAAGATAAACACTACCCATAACATCATGAACTCAAATATATGATTTTTTTTCTCAATTCATGCCCAAATTCATGGTCAAAATCCAAAAATATAAATTTCTAGGTTTTCCCACAAAATCCCAAATGTTCTACAAATTTTCATGTCTAAATCCATATATAATCCGAGTATTTTGCCTTGCAATAGGTTGGAATCACTTATCTTGACATAGATGACGAAAATCTACCTTCCAAGAGCTCCAAAAATTGCCCAACCAATGAAAGATGGAGGAAAAACGACCAAATCCCGTCGTTAAAACAATCTGCATAAGCCAGGCCCTTCTTAACTGTAACGACCCGACTGATCGTTCCGTAGAATTAGCCTCGTTATTCTAGTTTCTACTTTTTCATGATTTTTTTATTTGCTTATGATGTGTTGGGGTCGGTTGGTTCGGGTTCAGAATGATCTTAGCGATATTTGAGACACGCAGCCTCTTAAATTAGCCTTATAGTTGGAAAAGTCAACTGAGAATAGACTTATTCGTAAAAGACCTTGGAGCTTAGATTTTATGGCTTGTATAGCTTCTATAGGTGATTTGGGACTTATGAGTGTATTCGGAATGTATTTTGGAGGTCATGTGTAGAATTAGGCTTGAATTGGCGAAAGTTAATTTTTGGCGATTTTCGGTCGGTAGTGGAAAATAGGCTATCGGGGTCGGAATGGAATTTCGGAAGTTGGAACAGGTCCGCAATGTCATTTTTTATATGTGGCCAAAATTTCAGGTCATACGGAGGTGTTTTGGATGGTTTCGGCATCTTTGGTGGAATTTAGAAATTTCAAAGTTCCTAGGCTTGAATTTGATGTGCTTTTGGTGTTTTGCGTTGTTTTTTGTGTTTCGAAGGCTCGACTGAGTTTGAATTATGTTATGGGGTCTGTTGGTATGTTTGGTTGAGGTCCTGAGGGCCTCGGGTGTGTTTCGGATGGTTAACGGATATAATTTTAGTCTTGAAAGATGGCAGATTTCTGGTGTTTCTTGGTTCTGGTTTGCTCTTCCGCGATCGCGAGGGGATTCCTGCGATCGCGTAGGTCTAAACTGGGGAGGGTAGATTTTTGTTATACGCAATCGCGTGGTAGAGTTCGCGATCGCGTGGGTGTGAGACTGTTGTGCAGTGCGATTGCGTGGTATGCTTCGTGATCGCGTAGAGTTGAAGAGCGAGTGAGGGGCTGAGCCATTGTTCTTTGAGATCGCATAGAGGGGGTCGCGATCACATGGGTTTATGTTTTGTTGAATCACAATCGCATGTGTATATCTGCGATCGCGTAGGGTCTTTTTATGGGGCAGGAGAGTTGTTCTTCACGATCGCGTGGGAACTCCCGCGACCGCAGTGAGTAAATGACCTGGGCAGAAAGTTTAAGTTCAAAAATGAGGGTTTTAAGTCATAACTCAATATACCATTAGAGAGCTCGGGAGAAGGAGGATTTGGAAGAGATTTTCAGTGGGATTCTTGTGGTAAGTGTTCTTCAATCACTTTTGGATTAATTTCATGAATTAGTCTTGATTTTTATCATGTAATTTGAGGAATCAAAGTGGAAATTGGGGAGAAAAGGGAGGAAAATTTGGGAATTTCTTTTGACGATTTGAATGGGTATTTGAGGTTGATTTTGGTAAATTTGATATGGGTAGACTCGTGAGGGAATGAGGATTCTAGTTGTATTGGTAAAAAAGAGCTTCACACGTGTAATAAGACTTGATGACTCAGCCAGTTACGTGGAGCAATGAAAATATGACAACTGGACAGGCTTCTATAAAGAGGTACGGGCCAAAAAGGCACGGCACAATATATCAACAGGGTAATCAGCTATGGGAAACTCAACCTGATTGAAACAAGGAAGAGACACGGTCAGAATGAATCTGGACAGAGCTACGGGCATATTCAGAGATCTTCAATTAATGATCCACACATTACACAACCTTCACGCAACAGTTACGATTATTCTTTGTAACGTTACATTAATGTAATAATTAGTCATTAATGAGCGATAATTGTAAGAGGTAGATGTTATATTAAGGAATTTCCTATATAAGGGAATAAAATATAACTTGTAAAGGGCATCCGCATTGCGAACATAATACACTTTACTTTTTCGTGCATCTTATTATTGTCTATTTACTTACTCATTATTTCCTTGATTATCAGAAACCCATGTTCATACTAAAAATAGCTTTGGCCAAAGGATCTAATTCTTTAGTTAAACAAATTGATTCCGTTACCAGGAATCTGATAATCTTTGTTTACTTATCAAGCAATATCCTCTGAACTATGTTGAACCCCAACGATAATAACCAACAAAGGGATAGAACTCCATCGCCCGTAGGAACCCCTCGAGGTTCAAGGGAGCAGTCCCCAGAAAGATCCAGTAACAATAACAATGGTAATGATCAAACAGTATAACAAGATCAAGTAAAGCAAATATTGCAGAGTATGTGAGCCAGGGTTTGCAAGAATTTGCAAGGGGATTACCAACATCATCACCTGCACCATCAACACCTCCCCCCCCCCCC
>ML252150.1:0-25569 GCA_005239495.1 Nicotiana undulata
TAGGCCAAATAGGCCAAACAACCCTTCTCGACCATGCGCCCAGCCTTCATATAAGAAATAACTTTACCAGGAGAATGATTAGGGGTCCCTCTCCACTCTAAACGAGGTACTCCTGGCAAGGCTAAAGTCACTGTCTTGGCATGACAGTCCAAGATAGCATGATAGGGAGATAACCAGTCCATCCCCAATATAACATCAAAGTCCACCATATCAAGAAGTAAAAGATCCACCTGAGTCTCCAGACCACCAATCACTATTGCGCAAGCACGATAAACTCGATCTACCACTATAGAATATCCTACCGGTGTGGATACATGTACAGCAGTACTCAAAGAATCACGAGGCATACTCAAATAAGGGGCAAAATATGAAGACACATAGGAGAATGTAGAACCCGGATCAAATAACACTGAAGCCTCTCGGCTACAAACTGAAACTGTACTTGTAATAACTGCATCAGAAGCCTCTGCATTAGGACGAGCAGGAAAAGCATAACACCGGGGCTGAGCCCCTTCGATCTGGACATCCCTAGGTCTACCTTCTGCAACATGGCCTCTACCCCTCGCGGCCTGTGCTCCACCTCTATGAACCTGACCACCACCCCTGGCACCTCGACAACCACCTCTAGCTGGATGAGGGGGTAAGGGTGCACTTGCTGCGGGAACCAAGGCACGGGAACCCTGATACTGGGGTCAACTCGAGGCTCGGGGGAAATACCTGGCAATGTGCCCCGGACTACCACAACCATAACAAGATCTCTGCTGCTGTGGCTGATGACTCGGGAACTGGCCCTGGCGACCCTGATAACCACCTTGGTAACTCTGAAGCGGCTGTGCACTGATAGATGCTGGTGGTGCACTAACATGAACTGGCGGTGCACGAGGAGATACCTGAAGTGCTGACTGAAACGGTCGGGGTGGATGACCCCTACCGAAAGAACCCCTGCCTCCAGATGAGGCTCCACTGAAGCTACCAAAATGACGGGGCCTCTTGTCAGCTCCTTGACCACCTCCCTGCGACAAAATCATCTCAATCCTCCTGGTTATATCGGCCGCATCCTGGAATGAAATATCAGTACTCGACTCCCTGGCCAGCTGGTGCTGTAGGAAGAAGTCCGGCCTGAGCCACACTCTCCATGAGTCCCACTAAATGGACTAGGGCATCCTGAAGCACTGGGGTAGCAATGAACCCCTCTGGGACCTGTGGTGGTCCAACTGGGACTGCCGGAACTGGGACCTCCTCGTCAGACTCGACCTGAGGGTCCTCCACTGGGGCTGCTGCTCTAGGCTGAGCTCTGCCCCGGCCTCGGCCTCTAGCACGGCCTTGTCCTCGACCTCGACCCCTCGTAGGAGCTGTAGCAGGAGTGTCGGGCAGCTGAGCGGAACCAAGGGAAGCACGCGTCCTCGCCATCTGCGAGAGAATAAAGAGAAAATGAGTATCCTAACTTAGCAGCCTCCGGGGGATAAATACAGACGTCTCCGTACCGATCCCTCAGACTCTACCAAGGTTGTCCGTGAGTTGTGAGACCTAGGAAACCTAGGGCTCTGATACCAACTTGTCACGACCCGAAATCCCACCTTTCAGGCTGTGACTGCGTCTAATGTTGAACCCGCTAGACAAGACAATGTATACAACATTTTTGCCTTAATAACACAACGTAACAGTACTTAAAACTATTAACCTTCAAACATTTACTGAAATAAATCGGATTCATTAATGTCCAAACTTTTCTGAAAACATCCCACACCATTAACTTTCGAATTTTTACTGAACAACCCAAATCACTTCAAACGTTTCACAGTAGAAAAATAATAATATTACCTCAAAAACTCATAATGAAATGATAAGACAACAACAACGAACAATCCCAAAACCGGGGTGTCACAACCTCACGAACTAAGTAAACTGAGTGCTAAATACAAAGTCTGAAAGAAAATATATAATTGTCTTGGAACTAGAAGAGAAAGGCAAGACAATGAGAAAATCCAGGTGTAGGAGAGACACTAAGGCCCACGAACGCCAGCGGGTATACCTTGAAGCTCTGGGTGGACTGAAGGTGACTCCCTCAATGCTATCTACTGGTTCCGGATACGGGATCTGCACAACATTAAGAAGTGCAGTGTAGAATCAGTACAACCGACCCCATGTACTGAGTAAGTGCCGAGCCTAACCTCGGCCGAAGTAGTGACGAGGCTAGACTTGACAGTAACGATAACCTATCCTATTCTATAGCAGGTAACAGAAAATAACACAAGGCAGGAGATAAGCAGGCAAGTAGGGGATACGGGAGCAGTAAGGGGGGGCAAGTGAAATAAAGCAGTCACATCAACAGATAGAAGTGATCTAGAGAAACAATTCAACATAATCGACAACGAAACAAGTATAAATGTCAGAAAAGTAAACGATGGCACGGCATCACCCTTCGTGCTTTTACTCTCTTCCTCACGATGCAATGTAATCAAATATCATGGCACGGCATCACCCTTCGTGATTTTACTTTCTTCCTCACAATACAATGTACAATGAATCATTGCACGGCATTTACCTTCGTGCTTATAATCAATAAAGTTATGGCACGGCATCACCCTTTGTGCTTTACACTCTTCCTCACTATGCAATGTAAACAATTATCATGACACGGCATCACCCTTCGTGCTTTACACTCTTCCTCACTATGCAATGTAAACAATTATCATGACACGGCATCACCCTTCGTGCTTTACACTCTTCCTCACTATGAAATGTAAACTTATGACATGGCACGGCATCACCCTTCGTGCATTACACTCTTCCTCACCAAACGAAAACAGATATAATGGCAAGGAGTACAGCATAGTGGAAATAAGCAGTTCCGAAACACCCAGCAAGGGGAAAAATATCAATTCAATAACTCAATAAATGCCCGGCAAGGGTTTCAGCTATAACCAATCACTTCGATCGTATCCTCTACATTGGGATTATCTATCATATCAACACTTTCTCAAACTCAACAATCAATACTTCAACAAGAATAGATTACTAAGTAAGGACAGTCTCATAATATACCAAACGTGGGAGAAATACTACAATTTCTATCAAAATAGACTCACGGGCATGCGAGACACACATTGCATAGGTACTCGTCACCTCACCTATGCAATGAACATGATAATCACTTAACACCCAACAAATAATACCTATTCCCTCACCGAAGTTAGGCAAGACACTTACCTCGGTCCAAAGTATGGCAATCAACCCTCTAACACCGCCTTTCCTTTTTAATCCGACTCCAAAACAACGTTATCTATGCATAATTAATTCAATAATATCAATAAAGACTCAATAATATAATCCCATAGCCTAGGTGTTCATTGATGAGTGGTGATTTTACCACTCATTTTAGCCTTTTCTCATTAGATTTTGTATTGTTAAATGATAATTTGAGGTCGTTGTTAGTGTATAATTGCTCAATTTTCAGGGAAATGATGCTATGAAGGTTGGTGTTGAATTGGACTGAAAGTTGGACAAAAAGCGGTGAAAATGTGCATAAAGGCTTCAGTGATTCCGCACCTGCGGATTTTTGGACGCAAGAGCGAGCTCGCGCCTGCGAGGAATTGTCGCCCCTGCGAAGATGGCTAAGCCACACAAAACTCGCACCTGCGGTGTTTTTACGCACCTGCGGAACCGCAGGTGCGACCAAATGTCCGCAATTGCGAGGGAACTCAAACCAGCTTAATTTCGCACCTGAGATGGAATTCACGCACCTGCGGAACCGCAGGTGCGACCAAACATTCGCCCCTGCGGAAAAGTGACACAACTCACATCCCGCACCTGCGAGAAATATTCCTCCCCTGCGGAACCGCACCTGCGATGAATCTTGCGCAGGTGCGGTAGTCGGGCATCAGATGTGGACAAAGGTGTAAAATCACATTTTCTAACTTCAACTTTTATATACTCAACCTAGCAGCCATTTTTGGGTGACATCTTGAAACCTAGGGCTTTTTGGCAAGAACATAATATTAGGGATATATTTTGAGCTTTGTAAATATATTTTGAGTAGAGGATAACAAGTATTGATTTGTGNAGTTTTGGAAAAGATTATTCGGAGCTGGGAAAGATTAATTAACAAGAACTTGAGGCTTTAACCCTCATTTTATAGATTCTACCTAGGGATAGGATTGAACTACTTGTAGCCAAACTCGGAAGTGCTTAATCTCCTAATTGGGTTAGGGATAATTCAATTAGGAAGTCTTGTTAGTCTTTGGGAAAAGCTAATTAAGAAATGTTATCCGTGGCTAATTAACATTACCCGCTCATATTTGTAAAATCGTGAAATACATTGGATCGTTACTCGAGTGTAATACCCGAAGCATCGATACTTGTTGCCCTCGATCATTTTAATTGCTTTCTAGGATAGTTTATAGTTTCGCATTTAGTTATAAACAATCATCAAAAACCCAAAATCATATTTGTTTGGCACTGCACGATAGGTGATAATTCTCTAGCATTCCTAACGCCCTCATATTGTTCTCTGTGGGATTCGACCCCAACCTTGTTGGGTTACTATATTTGACAACGATCGCTTACATTCTTTTAAGGTGTAAATTGAGCGTATCATTCATTTTCTAGCATTCTTCCAAAAATATCAAAATTTGACCCCGGGCCCACATGGTCTAAACTCGAGGTTCGGACCAAAACCCGATCACCCATTACCCCACGAGTTCAATTATGTAATTTGTTTTAGGATCCGACCCCAAATTGAGGTTGAATCATCCAATTTTTCCCAAAAACCTAACACTACCCAAAAACCCAATTTCCCACTTGATTTTATGATTTTTGACCTAGTTTTCTAGTGATTAATGATGGAAAATGGAAGAAGATTATGTAGAAAATACTTACCACGAGGCTATGGAAGAAGAATTGGCTTCGAGGTCCTCAATGGAGGTTGGGGAAGAAGAAGGAAGCTGAAAATAATGAAATCCCGCAATAAGTGTTCTATTTTTGACTTAAGGAATTAAGTGGGGGATTTCCTTCAACGCGATCGCAAGAAGAGAGCTGCAATCAAGGAGAGCCTGATCCTAATTCACTGCGATCGCGGAATAGGGGTCGCGATCGCGGAGCATAGCTTAGCTGATCCTATGCGATCGCGGGAAGAGGTTCGCGATCGCGGAGCACTGGGGCGTCATATAATGCGATCGCGGGTCGAGGGATGCGAGCGCCGAAGGAGCCTGGATAGACCTCTGCGATCGCGGATCAAGGGCTACGATCGTAGAGAAGAAAGCACCAGACACCAGAAACCAGTCCAAAACACCAGATTTTTGACTTTTTAACACCCCGTTAGCTATCTGAAACTCACCCGAGCCCTCGGGTCTCAAAAACAAAAACACACACGACTCCCAAAATATCCTAAAGACTTATTCAAGCTTTTAAATCACCAAAAATAAGGAATCAGACCTTAAAACTCATAGAATTTTCTTAAAACTTCATAAAGCTTAACTTTTCCAATTTTGATCCGAATCACACCGTTTCAAGTCCGTTTTACACCAAATTTCACAGATAAGTCACATAACATATAATAAACCTATTCCGCGTCCCGAAACCATAATACGGGCCCGGTAACACGGTTTTCACATAGTTATTCATTTTCAAAAGTCTTTATCATTTCCAGAAAACAATTTTCTTTAAAAATTCATTTCTTGGGCTTGAGACTTCGGAATTCGATTCCGGGCATACGTCCAAGTCCCATATTTTCCTACACAAATCCTGATATGTTTTTCTTTGGCCTAATATCTTCAGGTTAATAGTGGCCTATACCATGACTCACCTTCTTCGTAACGACCCGGTCGGTCGTTTTGAGAGTTAGCGCCCCGATCCCCTAATAACTACTTCTCCCATGTCTATTTATATTATTGAAACCATTCGGAGCGTTGAGTGGTGAAATCCGGAGTGATTTTGGACACATAGTACTTAAACGTGGATTTTGCTTTCGAAATCAGGTTGTAGCTAGAACTATGTGAAGACGGATTCGGAATGGAATTTTGTCGACTCCGTTAGCTCCATTGGGTGATTTAGGGATTAGGACCGTTTTCAGAATGTATTTTCGAGGTAGGTTGTAGATTTAGGCTTGAATTGGCGAAAGTTAGAATTTCGGCGATTTCGACCGATAGGTGAAATTCTGATATCGGACTCAGAACGGAATTCTGAAAGGGACAGCAGGTTCGTAATGTCATTTATGACCTGTGTGCAAAATATGAGGTCATTCGGATGGGTTTAGACGTGTTTCGGCATCGAATGTGAATTCTAGGAATTTCATATGTTCTTAGGCTTGAATCTATGCATAATTCGTGATTTTGATGTTATGAGGTGTGTTTTTAAGGCTCGAACAAGTTTGAATGAAGTATTAGGGTTTGTTGGTAGGTTTGGTTGATGTCCCGGGGGCCTCACGTGTGTTTCGGGTACTCAACCGGACATTTTTGCCTTAAGAACTTTGTTGTTTTCTGGTTTTTCTTAAGCATCAGATAATCCTTCTGTGCGATTGCGTGTATTGGGCCGCAATCGCGTAGAAAGAGTTTGGGCCCAGCTAATTTGGTCAGTGCGATCGCAACAGGGGGGTCGCGACCGCATTAGGTCATTGGGCCGGGCAGGGGGAAGTCTTACTCTGTGCGTTCGCTTGGGCCTAGCTGCGGACGCATAGGGTCCAACCCAGTACTCTCCGCGATCGCAGGTTCTACTGTGCGACCGCACAATGTCTATTTTAAGGGAGGTGAGGTTTACCCTATGCGATCGCATCCTTAAGTCCGCGATCGCAGTTCGCAATTTAGGCCTGGGCAGAATATTAAACCCATTTCGAGGGTTTAAGCTTATTTTCACCATTTTCGAATTTTGGAGCTCGGGGAGGGCGTTTTTGAAGACTTTTGCACCTGGGTAATTTGGGTAAGTGATTTCTATCAATTATGATCAATTTCCATGATTCCAATCTTAAATTCAGCCTTTAATTTGGAAATTTTGGGTAGAAAATCAGAAAAATGGGATGAATTTCATAGACCGAATTATTGAGTTTTGACTGGGTGTTTGACCTTCGATTTGAGAGATTATTATATGGTTAGACTCGTGAGTGAATGAGTGACCGAAAAATATGATTTTTACCCAATTCCGAGACGTGGGCCCGGGGGACGTTTTGGGCTAATTTCCTAATTTCGCGTATTAGCCTAGAAATAATTAGCTATTTTGTTTCCTTGAAGTGATATTTACATTATGCAATCGAATTGAATAGATTTGGGCCACCCGGAGTCGGATACTCGTGGAAAAATTGTGGTATTGAGTTGATTATCGCAGTCAAGGTAAGTGGCTTGCCTAAGTCACTTGGACTCAGTTCTCAGATATGGTTTTGTATGAGTATGTCCCTCAAAGCCTCAGGGATGCTTGGCGCATAGAGTTTGAGCAGCTACGCCAGGGTTCTATGATTGTGTCAGAGTATGCAGTCCGTTTCAGTGAGTTAGCCCGACATGCATCGACTTTTGTTTCTATGGTTAGGGAGAGGATTCGCCACATCATTGAGGGACACCACCCTAGTATCAAAACCAGTTTGGCCAGAGAGTTGGAGATGGATATCTCTTATTAATAGGTCGTGAGTATTGCCAGGAGAGGTGAGGGCATGCTTCCTCGGGACAGAGATGAGAGAGAGGCCAAGAGGTCTCGAGAGATTGGTCATTATTCTTGAGCTCGTGCCCTAGCAGCTCGCCTTGGTAGGGGTTTTGTGAGTTGCCCCATTCATTTAGCTCTTCAAGAAGTCAGTAGTGTTCCATCTCCTTCTAGGCCTTAGGAGCCTCCAGCCATGCTTCCAGCCCCAGCTGCAGCCCCACCTACTCAGGTAGCTCGAGGTGGAGGTCGATCTAAAGGCAGAGACTAAGCCAGGTATTATTCCCTTCCATCCCGTTTAGAGAAGGTTGAATCCGTTTATGTCATCACAGGTATTATTTATGTCTGTCATAGGGATGCATCAGTATTTTTTGACCAAGGCTCTACATATTCATATGTGTCCTCTTATTTTGCTCCACATTTGGGGGTATCTCCGGATTCTTTGAGTTTTGCTGTTTATGTATCTACTCCTATGGGAGATTCTCTTGTTGTGGACCGCGTATATCGGTCGTGTTTTATTTCTCTTAGTGATTTTGAGACTAAAGCCGATTTATTATTGTTCATCATGGTATATTTTGATGTTATCTTGGGCATGGACTGTTGTTTTTGCATTATTCTATTCTTGATTGTAAAGCTAAGACTGGGATGCTGGCGATGCCAGGCTCACCGCGATTAGATGGGAGAGGTACCCTGGAGTATACTCCCCGCACGGTCATTTAATTCCAGGCTAATGGTTGAGAAGGGATGCGATGCATATTTGGCCTATGTGAGAGATGCGTATTTCCCTGATGTGTTTCTAACTGACCTTCCGAACATGCCGCACGATAGAGATATTGATTTTGGCATTGATTTGTTATCGGGAACTCAACCCGTCTCTATTCCTCCTTTCCATATGGCTCCTCCTTAGTTGAAGGAGTTGAAGGAGTAGTTGCAGGAGTTTCTTGATAAGGGCTTCATTAGGCCCAGTGTGTCACTTGGGGTGTTCCGGTCTTATTTGTGAAGAAAAAGGATGGTTCTATGTTTATGTGTATTGATTATCGCCACCTGAACAAGGTTACAATGAATAACATGTATTTATTGCCCCATATTGATGACTTATTTGATCAGTTGCGGGGTGCCAGGGTATTTTCCAAGATTGAAATGCGTTCAGGCTATCATTAGCTGAAGATTCGGGAGCCGGATATCCCGAAGACTACTTTTAGGACTAGATATGGTCACTATGAGTTTCTTGTGATGTCTTTTTGGCCTGACCAATGCCCCAACAGCCTTTATGCATTTGATGCACAATGTGTTTCGGCCTTATCTTGACTCCTTCGTCATTGTGTTTATTGACGACATACTAGTGTATTCTCGGACTCTGGAAGATCAAGAGCAGCACCTGAGGATTGTACTTCAGACTTTGATGGAGAATAGTTTGTATGCAAAATTTTCTAAGAGTGAGTTTTGGCTTTACGTAGTGGCATTTTTGGGTCATGTAGTATCAAGTGATGGGATCTAGGTTTATCTAAAGAAGGTGGAGGCGGTATAGAGTTGTCCTAGACCATTATCAGCTACGGAGATCCACAATTTTCTTGGTTTGGCGGAGTATTACCGTCGCTTTGTAGAGGTATTTTCATCTATTGCAACACCTATGACCATGCTGACCTAGAAGGGTGCCCCGTTCAGATGGACAAAGGAGTGTATGAGAGCTTTCAGAAGCTCAAGACAGCTTTGACTACAACCCCAGTAATTGGTATTGCCTACAAGTTCGGGGTCTTACACCATTTTTTTTATTCTTCACGGATTGGTCTTGGCACGGTATTGATGCAAGACGGTAGACTAATTTCCTACGCGTCCAAACAATTGAAGGTGCATGAGAAGAACTACAATTTCCATGACCTTGAGTTAGTAGCTATTGTTTATGCCTTGAAGACGTGTCGCCATTATTTGTACGATGTTCCTTGTAAGATCTACACTGACCACCGGAGTGTGCAACACATGTTCAAGCAAAAGGATCTTAATTTGCGTCAGCAGAGGTGGTTGGAGCCACTTAAGTATTATGACATAACTATTTTGTACCACCCGAGGAAGGCCAATATGGTGGCCGACGCCTTGAGTCGTGGGGCGGAGAGTTTGGGGAGTTTGGCATATCTTCCAACAGTAGAGAGGCCCTTAGCATTGTATATTCAGGCCTTAGCCATCCAGTTCATGAGATTGGATATTTCTTAGCCGAGCTGAGTATGGCTTGCGTGATCTCTCAATATTCTCTTTATGACCATATCAGGGAGCGTTAGTATGATGACCCCCATCTTCTAGTCCTTCAGGGCAGGGTTCGGCGAGGTGATGCTAGAGATATGACTATTGGTGATGATGGCGTGATGAGGATGCAGAACCAGATATGTGTGCCCAATGTAGATGTGCTTTGGGAGTTTATTCTTGAGGAGGCCCACAGCTCAAGGTATTCCATCCATCCGGGTGCCACGAAAATGTACCAGGATTTGAGATAGCACTATTGGTGGAGGAGGATGAAGAAGGATATAGTTGGGTTTGTGGATTAGTGTCGTAACTGTCAGTAGGTCAAGTATGAGCATCAGATACCGGGTGGCTTGATTCAGAGGTTAGAGATCCCAGGGTGAAAGTGGGAGCGGATCACCATGGATTTCGTCGTTTGGTTCCCACGGACTTTGAGGAAGTTCGATGCTATTTGGGTGATTGTGGATTGGCTGACCAAGTCAACTCATTTTATCCCAGTGATGACTACTTACTTTTCAAAGAGGTTGGTTGAGATTTACATCCGATAGATCGTACGCCTTCATGGTGTCCTAGTTTCTATCATTTCCAACAGAGGTACACAGTTCACATCACGATTTCGCAGAGTCGTAGAGTAGTAGATGGGCACTAAGATGGATCTGAGCACAACCTTTCACCTTCAGACAGACGGACATTCTGAGCGCACGATTCAAATTCCTGAGGATATGATTCGTTCTTATGTAATGGAGTTTGGAGGGTCATAGGACCAGTTTTTGCCACTTTCGGAGTTTTCTTAGAACAACAGTTATCAGTCTAACATTCAGATGGCACCGTTTTAGGCTCTGTACGATAGGTGACATCATTCCCCAGTGGGTTGGTTCGAGCCGTGCGAGGCCCTGGATAAGGTGAGGTCCCAGTCCAAACAGAAGAGTTATGCGAGCAGGAAGGTTCGCGATTTAGCATTCATGGTTGGAAAGCAAGTCTTGCTTAGGGTATCGCCTATGAAGAGCGTCATGAGGTTAAGAAAGAAGGTCAAGCTGAGCCCGAGGTACATTGTTCCTTTAGAGATATTGAGGTGTGTTAGGGCGGTTGCCTATGAGATTGTTCTACCTCCCAGCCTAGCAGGAGTTCATCTAGTATTCCACGTTTCCATCATCCAGAAGTATCACGGTGATCCATCTCATGTATAGGATTTCAGCTCAGTCCAGTTGGACAAAGATATATCTTATGTTTAGGAGCCAGTGGCTATCTTTGACAAACAGGTCAAAGAGTTAAGGTCAAACAGCATTGCTTCGGTAAAGGCTCGGTGGAGGGGTCAGCCGGTCGAGGAGGCGACTCGGGAGACCGAGCGGGATATGCGCAGCTGTTATCCTCATCTTTTCACAGTTTCAAGTACGCGTATATGCTCATTCGAGAATGATTGTTTTATGACGGGGAAGATGTAACGATCCGGACGATCATTTTGTGAGGTAGAGCCCTGATTCCCTATTAACTTATTTCCCCCTATCTTTTTCTGCTATTGTGTCTTGCCTGGAGGGTTCATTTTGGTTACCGGATAGAATTGAGACACTTAGTCTCTTGATTGGAAGCTTAAGTTGGAAAAGTCGACTGGATGTCGACTTATGTGTAAACAACATGGAATTTGAATTTCTATGGTTACATTAGCTCCGTTAGGTGATTTTGGACATAGGAGCGCGTTTGGAATGTGATTTGGAGGTCCGTAGAGTTAGGCTTGAATTGGCGAAAATTGGAATTTTGGCGATTTTGGTCGGCAATGGAAAATTTGATATCGGGCTCATAATGGAATTTCGAAAGTTTGAGTAGGTTCATAGTGTAATTTGTGACTTGTGTATAAAATGTGAGGTCATTCAGACGGGATTTGATATGTGTCGACGTCGTTTGATGAATTTAGAAATTTCAAATGTTCATTAGGCTTGATTATGTGTGTAATTCGTGTTTTTTATGTTGTTTCGATGTGGTTTGAAGGCTCGAATACGTTTGTATGGTGTTTTAGGATTGTTTGGTATGTTTGGTTGAGGTCTAAGGGGCCTCGTGTGAGTTTCGGGTGCTTAACGGGTTGAATTCAAACTTAAGAAATGGCAGCAGTTGTTGTATTGGGTGTAACCGCACCTACCCACTTTGGGCCGCATATGGGATATGGACCTAGTCAATTGGGGTCGTAGGTGCAGTGATGGGTATGCAGAAGTGGTTGCGGTACCAGACCATTTAAGTTGATTTTGCACATGCGATGGTTCTTCTGTGTGTGTGGGACCACAAATGCGGTTCTTGGATCGCAGAAGCAAAAATCGCTGGGCGGAAAAGGGAATTTTGAAGGTTTGAGTTCATAACACAAAAATTCAATTAGGAGCTCGGCGGAAGGCGAAATTTCGAGATATATTCAAGGCAAGTCATTGGGTAATGATTCCTAACACCTTTGTGATTATATTCCACTAATCTATGCTTGAATTCATCATTTAATTTCGGATTTGGGGTGAAAATTTGGGAAAATTTGAGAAAAGTTCTTAGGCCGAATTGTTGGGTTTTGATCTAGATTTATGTATCACATATGAGTAATTTTGGTACGAGTAAACTCGTGAGTGAATGGGTGTTCGTATTTCGTGACTTTTACCCGATTTTGAGACGTGGGCCCAATGAGGCTTTTTGAGTGATTTTCCAATTTCTTGCTTTAACTTTGATTACATTCATTAGATTAGTTTCTTGTAGTTATATATATGTTATGTAATTGATTTTTGCTAGATTTGGGCCATTCATAGTCAGATATTTGTGGGAAGAGCGTAATTTTGAATTTATTTGAGCTTGGTTCGAGGTAAGTGTCTTGCCTAACCTTATGTGGAGGAACTCGCTTTCGGATTTGGTACTATTGTTAATATATGAGCGCCGTGTACGTACACAGGCTATTTGTTGCAAAACCTTATTTTCACTGCTTAGAAACCTGCGTTTTCCTCATATTTGAACTTATTAGCATGTGTAGCATCCCGAGACGAGCATTCCTACTTTCCTTAACATCTGACTTGAACCACGTGCAACATGTTTAGTGATTTTACGTGTCATCCTTAACTTGCACTTAGATTAAATTGTAAGATTTTGTGTCGTATCTATGGAGTTTGGTTTTTTGGCTGAATATTTACTTTGGGACTATGTAACGATATTCCGGGAGATCCCCCCTGTACATAATATTTACTTTGGGACTATAAAATGGTATTCCGGGAGATCTACCTGCACATTTACGTTTGGGAGTACAAGACAGTATCTCGGGAGATCCCCTGTTGAAATATTTTTTCTGAGTTGTAGACTTTCTATGATTCTTTCCTTGTTACATTTTAGTCTTTATTACTGCGATATTTTCGTTGCTTTATTTTATTATACATATATGTTCCGGTAGGGCCTTGACCTGACCTTGTCATTACTCGATCGAGGTTAGGCTTGGCACTTACTAGGTACCATTGTGGTGTACTCACGCCCTTCCTGAACATGTTTTTGCGTGCAGATCCAGGTACCTCTTATCCGCCTCATCATTAGTGCAGTGGACGCAGTTACCGGAGACTTCAAGGTATATCTGCCTGTGCCCGCAGATCCTCAGAGTCCCGCCTCTATCCCTTATACTGTTTTCCCTCCTTTATCTCTTTTAGACACTATGTATAGGAGACAGTTAGACAGTTTTTCTTAGATCTTGTGACTCGTGGTTACCAGGTTTTGAGATATTGTTTATATTCGAGAATTGGTTTTACTTGTATATGCCGAGCGGCATTCTACCATTATATTGTATCTATTGAAGTTTAGATGTTCAATTATTGCTTTAATTCCGTTGTATCGATGTTATTAGGCTTACCTAGTCGTAGAGACTAGGTGCCGTCAAAATATCTTACTAAGGGGGAAATTGGGTCGTGACATCAATTCAAGCAAGAAGACTATTTTGGAATATCAGCCTAACTCCATAAAAGTATGTATCTTGCCTAACCTTGAATGGAAAATTACCACTTAAGCATTGAGTTGTATGTGCCGTTTGTGTAATATGAAAGGCGTGTACGCGACGTGACGAGTATGTACTTGGTTTATATGTGCAAATTATGTTGGTCAAATTTCGTACACACCCTTAAGTATTAAATTTGAAATTGTTAGTACTTATTAAATCCTTTATTGTCATGCCTCATTCCTTGTTTGTCTAGTTTGTTAATTAGATGATAATATTGTGTGATTGCCACTTGGATTTTTATGTGAATTCCGTTTGTTTTTTGATTTGATTTCTTAGAAATAATCACATTATAGATTTTCAATCTTCAAATAATTACGTAAATAAGTTTAAATTGAGGCGTTAATATATTTATCAAAATTTGAATTTAAGAAGAGGTTGTTCTTGCTGAGTTATTCTCACGTCTTTGCTTATGCAAATTTACTTTGGGACTACAAGGTGTTTACTCGGGAGATCCCCTGTACGGCATATTTACTTTGGGACTACGAGGCGTTTACTCGAGATATCCTCTTGTACTGCATATTTACTTTTGGACTACGAGACGGTACCTCGGCAGATCCCCCTGTACTGCATATTTACCTTTGGACGACGAGGCGGTACGTCGGGTGATCCCGCTGTCTTGCATATTTACTTTGGGACTACAAGGAACTACCTCCGGAGATCCCCCTGTTGAGCATTTAAATTTGGGTTTACGAGGCGATACCTCGGGACCTCCCCTTGTTTACCTCTCTTTGTTGTGTTATTAATTATTTGTCAAGTTCATGTCATTCACTCCTCAGTCATTTTATTAAATTATTATGTCTTTTGTCTTGTGAATTGCCCATACAATTGGGATAGAAATATGGGCACGAGGTGCCGTGAGATATGAAAGTGGGCTAAGTCTCGAGATTTTTAGGACTATGAAGTGAGGTGTCAACCGGTGATTTCACTTAAAAGAATTATATTTGAAAGCTTTTATTTAAAAGAATTATATTCTAAAGGGTTTTATTTGAAAGAATTATATTCGAAAGCAAAAGTTTTTATTTAAAAGAATTATATTCTGAAGGCTTTTATTCGAAAGGAAAGGGTTTTACACGAAAGAATTATATTCGAAAGGTTTTATTTTAAAGAATTATATTCGAAAGGTTTTTATTTGAAAGAATTACATTCGAAAGGGAAGATTTAATTGAAAGAATTATATTCGAAAGGTTTTATTTAAGAGAAATATATACGAAAGATATTTATTTGAAAGAGTCATATTGGGAGATATTTATTTTTAAGATTTAAATTCGTAAGATATTTATTTGGAGGAACTATATTCGAGATATATTTAATTGATGGGATTACATTATAGAGATTATTATTTGGAAAACTTTTAGAGAAAGGATGTATATTTTGAAGGACTTGACTAATGGTTGTACTTGTCTTTATTATTCGTTTGAGCAATATTAATGGTATTCCTGTTGCCTTGCTATTTATGTCATTAGTTGACTGTTGTTGCTATCACTGATATTTGTTTCCATTATATATTGTATGATATGTTGCACAGGTTATTAGACTAGTGAGTGTCTTGATTGTACCTCGTCCCTACTCCACCGAGGTTAGTCTTGATACTTAGGTGTACTCATAATTCACTTATGTATATTTTTGTGCAGATCCAGGTATTAGAGATATCGGACTCAAGAAGAGTTAGGGTGTTGTACTATCACTCTTATTCAAACAGTATTGTATACTCAATCCTTGGGATCACTACATGTATTCAGTTAGAGTTCGTGACTCAGTATTACAAGTTTTGGGAGGTTTTTATATTTGTTTCCGCCTTTGGTTTCGACACTTTATCAAATTATATGTTTAAAAAAAGACTCAAAATGTAATTGTAATCAGCTTACCTAGTTTTAGAGACTAAGTGCCATCACGATGCCTTTGGTGGGATTATGGGTAGTGATAAGTTGGTAATAAAGCTATTGGTTCATAGGTTCTAAGAGTCATGAACGAGTCTAGTAGAGTCTTTTGGATCGGTACGGAGACGTCTGTACTTATCTTTGAGAGGCTACAGAACTGTTAGGAAGTTTCAACTTCTTTCATTCATGTCGTGTAGATTTTTTGATCTTGGAATTTTAGTCTTTGTATCTCTATTTTCGCACATATGGTGAGGACACGTGCTACCAGGTCAGCTGAGCAGACACCCGCGCAATTTGCTAAGGCCGCAAGAGGTTGGTGCCAAGGTAAAGGCCGAGGAAGGGCAAGTGCCGCAGCTAGAGCCCTGTCAGAGCAGCAGTTCAAAGCTGCATGTAGCTCTTATTGGGGGATAAGTACCAGAGGCAGTTGTTGTTACCCCCGGACTTCATGAGACCTTAGCATAGTTCCTGAACTTGTTTGGTACATTTACTCAGGCGGGATCGATCTCTGTATCACCAAATATTTCACAGACCGGGGGAGGAGTTCAGACTCCTACCACTCGTGCACTAAAACAGTAGGTTCAAATTGGTCAGGTTGCGGGTATGGTACTGGTAGAGCCTGTTATTCCGGTTGAGCTTGAGGTCAGGCCAAAATCATAAGAAGAAGAAAAAAAGATACTTGAGAGGATTACGAGGTATAGTCCACCTACCCTCAGTGGAATAATTACCGAGGATGAGGGATTTCTAGAAAAATGTCACTGTAATCTCCACACCATGGGTATTGTAGAAGTGAGTGGAGTTGCATTTACTACATTTCAGCTGTCAGGAGCAGCGAATCAATGGTGCCAATCTTATGAAGATGGTAGACATAGTCGACACAAAACCACCCACTTGGGATAAATTTTCAGAGATGTTTTTAAAAGAGTTTTTTCCCCAGACTTCCCAGGATGCGTGGCGCACAGAGTTTGAATGGTTTCGTCAGGGCACCATGATGGTGTTATAATATGCTATCAGGTTCAGTGAGTTAGCTCATCCCGCACTTATCTTGGTTCCTATAGTTAGAGAGCGAGTCCGCATATTTATTGAAGGGCTCAATTATGATTTTAAAATATATATGGCTTGAGATTTGCAAACTGACATTCTATTTCAGCAAGTAGTAGAAATTGCCAGAATGTTAGAACGTGTTCGAAGTGAGGAAACGGAGTCTAAGGAGGCCAAAAAGGTATTGGAACTTTGGAGGGTTTAGTGGATTCTACTCTGCATACATGACATATCATGTCGGAGGTTCGGGCAGTCAGTCAAGCTATTTCGCAGTTTAGAGTAATCATAGTTCTCCAGTTAATACTTTTAGTGCATCACCGACACGAGGTTCTTATAGTTGTTATTCCAATTATTCGGTACAGACTCAGTACGAGCAGTTGCGACCTCAGAGGGTTCTTATGACTGTGGTGATACAAGGCATATCATGAGAGATTGTCCCAGACTTGGGCTACATGCTTTAATCCAGTTAATACTCAACGTGCACAACCAACTAGGGGTGGAGGACAAGCGGGTAGAGGGCGTCCAAGAGGGGGAGACCCAGCACGCTGATATAATTGCTATGAATTGAATGAGGCCAATACACTAGATGGTGCATTACATGTATGATTTAATTTGTAATAGAGGAACACTATTCTTATTTTGATTTGATTCTGATTATCAAGGTGAAAACTCCTTTCATTCTACCTATATGGTGAGTTGTGAATTTGTACTCCACCCCTGTGTTTATACTTGTTTGGAGATTTAATGGTGTTATCCCGTGTCTATCATTTTTGTTTTGTACATCATTGTGGACTATGAGTCCAAATGTGACTTTTTATTATTCACTACGGTGAATTTTGATGTATGTTTGGGATAATTGATTACATTTTTATGAATTTTATGCCCTACATGTATGGGGGTTCATTTTGTGTTGTGAAATTATTTCACGAAATTGATTAGAAAAAAAAAGAAGAAAGGGAATGGAAAATTTCAATTGGCACAATGTTCAAAATACTTATGATGCAGAGTTGAGGATGATATCCTCACAATTTTTATATGATGTGAAATATTTAAACCATGCTACAAGATGCGGTGGAAGTTATATAAGGATAAGGTCCTTGTGGTGAAAATTTATGTGTTTAAATTCTCCCTTTGTGAAATTTAAATTTGTATTATAGTATTAATAGAGAGTCATGCCTATTAGGCTTATTATATAATTCTTTTATGTGTTATTGTGAATATTTAGCCATATTTTTGCTATGAAAATCGAGTTTTAGCGTAAGAGGTGAGTGCCCAGGTGGCGTTAAATATGACTCGTTAATTCGAGTGAATAATGTAACGACCTGGCCGGTCGTTTCGAGAGTTATAACCCATGTTCCCCCATTTCTACTTCTTTTGTGCTTTAAAAATGCATTGTATTGTATCGGGTTAGTTGGTTCGGATCCAGAATGGTTTTGGAGTAAATTGAGACACTTAATCTCTAAATTAGAAGCTTCAGTTGAAAAATTCAACCGAATGTTGACTTGTGTGTAAACGACCTCGTATTTGAATTTTGGTTGTTTCGTTAGCTCCGCTAGTAGATTTTGGACCTAAGCGCGTCCGAAATGTGATTTGGAGGTCCCAATAGAATTATACTTGAATTGGCAAAAGTTGAAAATTTTGCGATTTTGGTCGGTAGCGGAAAATCTGATATCGGGGTCGGAGTGGATTTTCGGAATTTGGACTAGGTTCGTGGTGTCAGTTTTGACATGTGTGTAAAATTTGAGGTCATTTGGATGTGGTTTGATAGGTTTCGGCGTCGCTTGCGGAATTTGGAAGTTTGGAAGTTCTTAGGCTTGAATCTGAGGGTAATTTGGTGTTTTGATGTTGTTTTGGGTGATTCGAAGGTCCGACTAAGTTCGTATGAGGTTATATGACGTGTTGGTATGTTTGGTTGAGGTCATGAGGACCTCGGGGTGATTTAGGGTTGTTAACAGCTTGAATTGAGTTGAAGAGTGCGTGCTGAAGTGATCATGTTATGGTGTTTTTTGCACCTGCGGTGGGGAGCCCGCAAGTGCAGCCTCGCAGAAGCGCTTAGGAGTTTAAGAAGGAGGTCGCATCTACGAGCCCGCATATGCGAGGCTGAGACGTAGATACAGAAGTGAAGAATTTAGTTGATTCCACAGAAGTGGAGGGAAATGCGTAGGTGCGTGTCCGCAGGTGCGAGACATGGGGCGCAGGTGCCACGCCAGTGCTTTAAGTGAGTTTTCGCTGAAGTGGAGTTTCAACCGTAGAAGCGGCACCACAGGTGCAATTTTTCTTGGCAGAACGTATAAATAGAGGACTTCGGGAATTCTTCTCATTTTCACAATTCTTCTCATTATCACTAGGGTAAGTTCTTTGAGCCTAAGTGTCCTTAGCTATGGTGTTTTCCTGTTGATTTCTCACCTAATTAGTGGGGTTTTGAAGTGAAATTGGGGGTTACAACTTGGGAAATTTGAGAGAGAGTTTTGGGGTTTTGGAGAGGCTAATGATGTCGGATTTTGATGACTTTAGTATTGTTAGACTCGTGAGTTAATGGGATTTCGGATTTTGTGACTTTTATCGGATTTCGAGACATGGGCCCGAGGGCCAGGTTTTAGTCGATTTTGTATTTTGGCTCTAATTTAGTAGTTTTTCTTGTGGAGTTGATCCCTTTAGCCTTTATTGATTGTGTTGTATTACTTGTGGCAAGAGTCAGTATGTTTGAACGCCGAATCGAGAGGCAAGGGCATTGCGAAGTAGGAATTTTTTATGATTAAGGTAAGTTACAGTTGTAAATCTGGTCTTGAGGGTATGAAATCCCGAAATTTTGTGTCATGTGACTATTTGAAGGTGACACACATGATAGGAGACGGGCGTGTGGGCATGCATTGATGGGGATTGTGACTTGGTCCGTCTCCTAGAAACTGTAAAGTTGAGAAATATGTTTTTAACTATATGCTCCCTATGTGTTATCGAAAGATTGACTGTAAATTGTGCTAGATACAATGCTTAGGCTTTATGCCAATATTGTTGGGACCCTTAGAGGTCGTTTCATGATGGCATCTCACTGTTTTCGATGATATTCCGTACTCAGCCATGTTCATGCATTCTTACATCATAGCTCAATCTCTATTATTATATTTGATGAATTATGTCAGTGTTGTTTGGGCTGATTTTCTTGATTTCTGAGAGCCTAACAGACTGGAGAGAGGCCGAGGGATTGATTTGTGAGTACATTAATGGGATCAAGATGCACACCGCAACATATATCATTGATTCTGCTATGATTTGCATTGATATAGCGCAGGTACCTACTGAGTGTGAGTGCTGAGCGAATGTGAAGAATGAGTGTCTATGAGGTTTGAGTGAATGTGAGGACTATGTGATGATTTCCTGAGGGGTGGTATATGATTTCATTTTTGATGAACGTAGTTGCCTTAAGTACTTGTTTGGGAACTATTGAAAGATATTTTTCTCAAACTTTACTTGAACTTGATTTAAACAAACTAATTTGACTCAAACTCTGGATGTAAAACATGCAACATTTTACTAAATTTTTGTGAAAAGAATTTATTTTGCACTTAGCTCGTCACTACTTCTCAACCCTTATTTATTTTAGTCGCTTATTGAGTTGGTGTACGTACAATACTCCCAGCGCCTCGTGTGAAGATCCAGGAGTTGTCGGTCACGCAGAGCGCTGATAGTCCTTATAGCTGATCATTGGAGATAGCGAGGTAGCTGCCCAGCGTTCGCAACCTTGCTTTCTTCTTTTCTATCTCTCCTTTAGTTATATTTTGGAACTCCAGACCATGTTAGTCTTGATAGAGTCGAAACAGTTATATTAGATGCTAATGACTCTGTGACACCCTGATGTTTGGGGCTTTTCTTTCCGCATTTCTATATTGACTTCAACTCTTGTTTCTTTTATGAATTATGTTATACAAAAAGTCTTTTGGCATATCTTTGAATGAATTTGTCACGACCCGAAATCCCACCTTAAGGTCGTGATGGCGTCTAATGTTGAACCCGCTAGACAAGCCAACGTTTTGGTTAACATTACTATTTTTCTTTATTTAAGACATCAATAAAAAGGAAAAACAATAAATATGAACAATTAAATAAGGATGCGGAAGCTACGTGTTACCAACTTAATGCGATAAGTATTCTGAAATTTCCGTACATGAACCCCTAGAACTGGTGTCACAAAATATCATGGACAGTCTAAGATTTCTACAACAAGAGTCTGAAGTGAACAAGTGCAACTGCTTTGAAATACAAAACAGAAAGGAAAAGATAGATGGTGACGCCAAGGTCCACGAACGTCTGTGGGACTACCTCGGTGTCGCCTGTGTGGACTGAAGGATACTCCCTCTATTAGTTTCCACTGGGTTTGGCTCCGTAATCTGCACAACATAAAGAAGTGTAGGTGTAGCATTAGTACAATCGACCCCATGTACTGAGTAAATGCCGAGCCTAACCTCGGTGAAGTTGTGACGAGGCTAGACACGACAATAACAAATTACATGTACAGTTCTACAATGTATAACAAGGAATAACAGGAAACAAACAATTAAGTACGACAAGACAAGGGACAAATAATGGAGAAAACAAGGGAGAACAATAATGAATCACCGATCAAGGCAACAATATAGAAGAGTAAAGTCAACAAGAAGTAACAACACAAACAAATATGTACACGGCATCACCCTTCGTGCTTTACTCTCATCCTTACTAAAACAAGTACACGACATAACCCTTCGTGCTTTTACTCTCGTCCTTACAATGCAATAAATAAATAAAAGGGCACGACATGTTCCTTCGTGCTTTTAAATGTAAAATCATGGCACGACATCACCCTTCGTGCTTTTACTCTCTTCCTCACAATGCAATGAATGAAATGAATACACGGCATCACCCTTCGTGCTTTACACTCTTCCTCACCCAAACAATAACAAAATAACAACTTGGCAAGGAAATCAACAGCATGAGACATGATTCATAATAACCCGGCAAGGGAAACAACAACCAAAATATTACCGTCCCGGCAAGGGACTCAACTATAACCAATCTCATCAAAGTATATAACTTAATAAAAACAATCCTCAACTTGAAACAACTTATCACATCTCCTTTATCAAGTATTTTCGACAATTGAATAACTTCCAAAATGAAATCTACTTCATAACGCAATGAATATCGAAGAAAAACATGTAATACATCAAACTGACTCACGGGCATGCTTGACAAACAATATATAGGTACTTGTCACCTCACCTATACATTGAACATGATAAAAACAAGTAGCACATACAACTCCACACCTATTCCCTCAAGCTAAAGTTAGGCCAAACACTTACCTCGACTCCAAGAATGCAAATCAAGCCTCTATCACCGCTTTTCCTCTCGAATCCGACTCCAAAAACAACCGTATCTAGACATAATTGACTCAATAACATCAACAATTACTCAACAATTCAATTTCAAAGCCTAATTATAGATTTTCCAACATTCTTCCAAATATTCCAAAATCGACCCCGAGCCCACTTGGTCAAAACACGAGGTTCAGACCAAAACCCGATCACCCATTCCCCCACGAGCCCGAATATACAATTTGTTTTGAAATCCGACCGCAAAACAAGGTTGAATTCCCGAAAATTCGAAAGCCCTAACTCTACCCAAAACCTCAATTTCTACCCTTTAATCCCATGATTTTAGGCCTAGAATCTAACAAAGGTTGAGGAAAATGGAAGAAAATGAAGTTAGAATTTCTTACATGTGAAGCTATGGTGATGAAGCTATTCAAAAATGGCCAAAGGAGGTGTGGAGAAGAAGAAGGTAGTGAAAAATATCAAAATCCCGTAATGAATATTCTGATTTTGGACTTTCAGATAACTGGGGGAAAGTGGCCTTCGCCATTGCGACAGGTCCCCTGCGATCGCGGAGAGTACTGAACCTAGGCCACTGCGATCGCGAAGAGATGAGTGCCATCGCGGAGAGTACTGAACCTAGGCAACTGCGATCGTGAAGAGATGGGTGCGATCGTGGAGAGTACTGGACAATGACCCTAGCGATCGCGACCAAGCGACCGCGTTTGCGTAGAGTGAGGAACTACCAGCCCCCATATCCCTGTACGCTATGCGATCACGTGTGGCCCCTTGCGATCGCGTAGAGCAATACCCCCTAGGCTCCGCGATCGCTTCTTGGACCCTGCGTTCGCGTAGGGTTATTTTCCCACCCCAGCCACTTGCACATCGCGATCGGGGGAGTTGCACCGCGATCGCGGAGAAGAAATCACTGGGCACCAGATGACAGCATAAACACCAGATTTTTCTAAGGCATTTGCACTCCGACACCTACCAGAAACTCACCCGAGCCCTCGGGGCCCAAAACCAACTATGCACACAACCTCAAAAGCATCTTACAGACTTATTCGTGTAATTAATTGACCAAAATAACATCATAAACGTCAAAATCCATAGAAATTCTAAAAACTTCATTAACTTTCAAATTTTCCATTTTTAGTCCGATTCACGTCACACCAAGTCCGTTTCTTACAAAATTTCACAGACAACACATAATAACCATATTGAACCTGTTCCGGGCTGCGGAACCATAATATGGGCCCGATAACATAAGTTTCACATCAATTCTCATTTCAAAAACCCTTTATATTTTTCAGAAAACAATTTTCTTTATAAATTCATTTCTCGGACTTGGGATCTCGGAATTCGATTCCGGGCATACGCCCAAGTCCCATATTTTCCTACAGACCCTCCGGGACCGTCAAATCACAGGTCCGGGTCCGTTTACCAAAACTTTTGACCAAAGTGAACTTTATTCAATTAATTATTGTAAATTCAACATTTGATCAATTTTCCTCATAAGGGGCTTCCAGGCTACGCGCCTGGGCTGCACATGCACAACGAGGTGAGATAAACGGAGGCTTTCAGGGCCTCGAAACACAGATTTAGTTAAAATTACACAGGATGACCCTTTTAGGTCATCACAATCTCCACCTCTAAAACAAATGTTCGTCCTCGAACGGACATCGAAAGGTACCTGAATCGGGGAAAAGATGGAGATATCGGCTCCACATATCGGACTTGGACTCCCAGATAGCTGCCTCAACAGGCTGACCTCTCCACTGAACATGAACCGAACGATAACTCTTCGATCTCAACTGACGAAGCTGCCGAGCTAATATAGCTTCCGGCTCCTCCTCATAAGGCAAATCATTGTCCAACTAGACACCACTGAAGTCAAGCACATGAGATGGATCCGCAATATACCTCTGAAGCATAGATACATGAAACACCGGATGCAGGGCTGATAAACTCGGTGGCAACGCAAGTATGTAAGCCACCTCTCATACCTTATCCAGAATCTCAAATGGACCAATGTACCTAGGGCTCAACTTGCCCTTCTTTCCGAACCTCATCACGCCCTTCATGGGCGACACCCGAAGAAATACCCAGTCTCCTATCATGAATGCCAATTCTCGAACTTTGCGATCCGCATAACTCTTCTGCCTGGAGTGAGCTGTACGAAGTCTATCCTGAATGATCTTCACCTTTTCCAAGGCATCCTGGACTAACTCAGAACCCAACAATCTAGCCTCTCCCAGCTCAAACCACCCAACTTGCGACCGACACCGCCTACAATACAACACCTCATACGGAGCCATCTGAATGCTCGACGGATAGCTGTTGTTGTAGGCAAACTCAGCTAAAGGAAAACGACTGGTCCCATGAACCTCCAAAGTCAATGACACACGCTCGTAGCATATCCTCCAAGATATGAATAGTACGCTCGGACTGTCCATCCGTCTGAGGGTGAAACGTCGTGCTCAAATCAACCCGTGTGCCCAACTCACGCTGAAATACTCTCCAGAAATAGGAGGTAAACTGAGTACCTCGATCAGATATAATTGATACGGGCACACCATGCAATCGAACAATCTCTCTCATATATATCTTTGCCAACTTCTCTGAAGAATATGAAAATGATACAGGAATGAAGTGCGCTGACTTGGTCAGCCTATCCACAATGACCGACACCGCATCAAACATCCTCTGAGTCCGTGGGAGCCCAACTACGAAATCCATGGTAATACGCTCCCACTTCCACTCGGGAAGCTCAATCTGCTGCATCAAACCACTGGGTCTCTGGTGCTCGTACTTAACCTGCTGACAGTTCAAGCACCGAGCTACATAGGCTACAATATCCTTCTTCATCTTCCGCCACCAATAATGCCGCCGCAAGTCCTAGTACATATTTGCGACGCCCAAATGAATGGAATACCGGGAACTATGGGCCTCCTGCAATATCAACTCACGAATACCATCAACAGCAGGTACACAAATATGGCCATGCATCCTCGGAACTCCCTCATCATAAACTGTGACCTGATTGGCACCTCTGTGACGGACGGAATCTCTAAGGACACATAAATGACGATCATCATACTTTCTGGCCTGAATACGATCATACAATGAGGAACAAGCCACAGTATGGGCCAAAACACTGCCAGTCTCAGAAACCTCCAATTTCACAAACCGGTTGGCCAAAGCCTGAACATTCAAAGCAAGCGGTCGCTCTCCGACTGATAGATAAGCAAGACTACCCATAGTGGCTGACTTTCGGCTCAGAGCATAGGCCACCACATTGGCCTTTCCTTGATGATAACGAATGGTAATGTCGTAATCCTTCAACAACTCTAACCATCTCCTCTGCCTCATATTTAACTCTTTCTTCTTGAACAGATACTACAAACTCTTATGATCCGTGAACACCTCACATGGAACCCCATACAGATAATGCCTCCAAATCTTC
>ML252154.1:0-23777 GCA_005239495.1 Nicotiana undulata
TATTGAATCAACAGTAGGAGACTCGGCGGTAGTGTCCCGCACATAAGCAAGATAGGCCAGACATCCTTTCTCAACCATGTGTCGAGCCTTGATGAAAGAAATAACTCGGCTGAAAGCACTAACTCAAGCACCTCTCCACTCTAACCTCGGCGACTCGGGCATGGCTAAAGTAACGGTCTTGGCATAACAATCCAAGACGGCATGATNCACAAGCCCGGTAGACCCGGTCTACCACCACAGAGTTTCCCACAGGAGTGGACACATACAAAGGAGATTCCAAGGACTCACATACAACGTCCATAGAATGAGCAAATAAAGCTGAAACATAAGAGTATGTGGACCCCGGATCAAATAACACTGAAGCCTCCCTACCACAAACTGAAATAGTACCTGTAATCACTGCATCTAAGGCGCCTGATGGCTGAGCTCCCCTAGATCGAGCTGGAGCTGAATGACCTCTACCTGGCTGGCCTCCCCCTCTGGGACGGCCCCTTCCAATCTGACCTCCATCCCTCGGTGGTCGAGTTGCTGGTGCTGGGACCTTGGGTTGATGGCTGTGCTGCACTGCTTTGCCCTTATAATGGGGGTAAATTCTCCTCACGTGGCCCATGTCTCCGCACCCATAACACCTCATATGTGACATATCCTGCTGGCCCGAGGGCTGAGAACCCTGAATGGCTGGAGTGACATCCGGCATGGCACTGAACTGTGGCCTAACTGGGGCCACCCTGGCAGGTACTGAAGGTGCTGTATAGGAAGACCGGCTGGACTGACCGCTAGCAAACTGACCCCTGACCCTGCCTGATGTACCTCTGAAGTCCCCGGTGAATCTAGCTCTCTTGTCATGCTGTCCATGCTGCCCTGATTGTCCCTGACTCCTATCCCTGACCCGATAGCCCTCTATATGACGATCTATCTCAACCACTATCTGAAATGGAGTGCCCATCTCCACCTCTCTAGCTAAAGAAGTCCTGATGCTAGGATGCAAACCTGCTACAAACCGACGAACCCTTTCTCCATCTTTAGGTAGTATCATGATGGCATGACGAGACAACTCTGAAAATATGGCCTCATAATCTGTCACTGACAAGTGCCCCTGCTCTAGTCTCTCGATTTGAGCCCGCAAGTCTTCCCTCTCAGATGGAGGAATGTACCTATCCAGGAATAGCTGGGAGAACTGATCCCAAGTGACTGGCGGAGAACCGGCTGGCCTGCCCAGCAAATACGACTGCTACCACCGACAAGCTCTACCCTGAAAATGGAAGGAAGTGAAATCAACCCCGTGAGACTCCAATATACCCATGTTGTGCAGCCTGTCCCTGCACCTCTCTAGAAAGTCCTGGGCATCCTCTCCCTGCTCACCCCCGAAGACCGGAGGGTGTAGTTGCGTCTATCTACCCAATAACTTATGCTGATCCCCTCTCGGAACTGGCCTGGATCATGTTGCCTCTAACCCAGGCTGAGCCCTAACAACCAGCGGAATATCTGTAGTACGTTGTGGTCCTGTAGTCTGAGCTGTAGGGGTCTGAACTCCCCCTCCTGCCTGAGAGGTGGTAGGATCTGATGGAAGGATGCCTTCCTGCGACATCGTGTCCATGAATCTTAGCATGCGGCCCATGACCTCGTGGAAGCCTGGTGCCGTCATAAAGTCCATTTGAGGTGGCGCTACTGGAGGCAGCTCCTCCTACTCATCAATGTACTGATCATCCACTGGTGCAGCTGGTGTAGCTCTGGGACGCCCTCGCCCCTTCCTACCAGCAGGAGCCCTACCCCGAGTGCCTCGACCTCGTCCTCGAGCGGTAGGGGTAGCAACCTCCCCCGGATCAGGATCATGAGAAGCACGTGTCCTCACCATCTGTGAGAGAATAGAAGAACAAATTGAGTGTAAGGCCAACTGCACGATAGATTTTGAACAAAAGGAGTTTCCTAACACTCTATAGCCTCCCGAAGATAAGTACAGACGTCTCCGTACCGATCCGCAGGACTCTACTGAGTTTGCCCGTGACTTGTGAGACTATGTGAACCTAAGCGCTCTGATACCACTCTGTCACGACCCAAAACCGGTCCAGGTCGTGATGGCGCCTAACGGCAAGGTTAGGCAAGCCAACGATCAACAATCACAATAAAAATGCGGAATACGATAACAACATGGGGTAAGGCCGTAGAAACAAGCTAAACCACAGCTAGGCCTAATACATATACAACCCCGATAACTACCACAAGTGTGTGCCAGGACTAGTGTCACAGTGTCAATGGGCGGCTACATAGATACAACAGCATAAATACATATACAAAATATACAAGCCGCAGTCTGGAACAAAAGACTGAGCAAAAATGAAACTTGGAGGCTCTAGAGGTGCTGTCAGGAAAACGCCAAGAAGACAACTCACCGTGTGGAGCGACGCCGCGATCAGTACCTATCAGCTGACGGACGAACAACCGAATCAGCCTCAATAACTGCATAGTCAAGTGTAGAAAAAGAAAGAAAGTGCAACATGAGTACATATAAACAAATATATACCTAGTGAGTATCCCGTCTAAACTCGTAAAGAGTAGTGACGAGAGGTAAAATACATACTCACTAAGGTCCAGTACAGAAATAAATTAATAAGGTACATGTTGAGCAGTAAATCATGTGAGAAAATACATCAAGTAAGGACATGTAATCAACAAACATGTAACTGATCTTAACATAACCTTTCTTTGTAAATTGATCATAGGTATCACTTGTTTCCTTTCTCATTATCGGAAATGTCTTATCTTATTATCTCAATTGTTCACTTTCCAGTACTCAGTACCGTTTCTCAACTCACCATCGTACGATCCCAACTCAATGCAATGCTTATGTATGTATATATATATATATGTATATAACTGACACGGACAAGACTATCGGCCGAAGTCATAAGGGTGGGTCATAAGGACTGACTCGGTCATAAAGCTCCACACGCTCGCGAATCATACCTGCGACTCGTGCGCTGACTCGATAAAATCTCCACGATCGCGAATCATCCATGCGACTCGTGGGCAAATATCTCTCCCTGCTCGCGAATCATTCATGCGACTCAGGGGCCAATGACGTATATATATAATCCCCCGATCACGAATCATACCTGTGACTCGGGGCCAATAATACAAAGTAAAACTCTCCCCGATCACGAATCATGCCTGTGACCCGGGGGCCAAAGAAAATATAAGTCCTCCCCGATCACGAATCATACCTGTGACTCGGAGGCCAATGAAATTAGTAGTATAATTCTCCCTGATCACGAATCAAACCTGTGACTCAGGGGCTAGTAAAATAGGTCTGATCTCTCCCTGATTACGTATCAAACCTGTGACTCAAGGGCTAATAAAATATAATTGCAATTCCTCCCTGATCACGAATCAAACCTGTGACTCAGGGGCAATGAAAATATAAGTTCTCCCCGATCACGAATCATACCTGTGACTCGGGGGCCATGAATGCATGAATGCGTATATATGACGGCATAAATGCATATATATATGGGTATATTTGGACACCGTGGTACCGACTCTCCCACACTCAACGGGATCGGATACTCACATCTCACTTGATAGCCAAAGTTAGGATTCTTATCATATTATCCTCTTTGCTCACAATATTACCATGATGAAACAATTCAAGTACAAGAAGGAAATTTTAACCACCTTCATTTAGCTCAACATCTCATTGTCAAGACTTATTTCAATATTCAAGTATAAGAAGGAATTTTAACTACCTTCATTTAGCTCAACGGCTCATTATCTCATTTACTCTTTGCTCTTTATCAATTATATTAGGAGTAACACAATTACTCAATTGATTGAGTTCATAATTCTTATCTGAATATTATGTACATTTAATTCGCAGCTATCATAGCTCAATTTCATCATATATCAGTAATAACTCGTACAAAACATCAGATAATATCAAACAAACAGTTAAAACATGCTCGTGGGTCCTACGGATACCCAACATACAGTATAGATGCCACGCACTGACTCTCGTCACGTGGTGCGTACGTAGCCCCCTCAACAAGCACAATTAGCAACAAGGAGCCTAGGGGACATTTCCCCCTTACAAAGTTTGGAAAGGAACTCACCTGGACAAGTGCTCCTCCGGCCAACGGACAAATCAACACGACGCACGAATCCTCCGAATCACCCTCGATGGCTCGCAACTAGCCAAAAACACATAATTATATCAGTTCATGAAGATTCGAGGAGTTTTTATCAAATATTTCCTCAAAAACGTATTCTTGACGTACTTTGGAAATTCAACTCCGAGCCTCGGCGTCCGGAAAATTATAATTCTTGAAGAAACGCGCTATACGTCGCCTAAGGATCAAGATTAACTCAATTAATCATCCCTCAATGGCCCAAAAATCAGAATTCACATTTTCATCAAACCCCTCCTTCTTCCCCCAACAAATTCTTATGAATTTCAATGAATTAGGAAGAGGAAATTCTCAAAGAACGGAAAAAATTGACATGCGGAGGGTCAAGGATTAACTTACCTGAGTTTATAGGCCAAAATACCCGTTCTGGAGCTCTTGGGGTCGTCAACAATGGAGGAAAATGATTCTTTTGGGAAAGAAATCACGACTTGGCCTTTTAAATGGAACTGCCCAGCAGTTTCCGCACCTGCGACTTTTGGATCGCAGGTGCGGACTCGCACCTACGGACGAAAGGGTCGCGCCTGCGGAAAAAGGCCTGGGCATTAAGGAATTTCTCGCACCTGCGGGCTTTTGTCCGCGCCTGCGGAGCCGTGCCTGCGGAGAAAAGGCCGCTCCAGCGATGGCCTGGGCCCCTGGGGAAGGTCGCGCCTGCGGGCTTTTGTCCGCGCCTGCGGAGAATAGATCGCCCCTGCGGCTGGAGCCGCACCTGCGAAGGAATTTCCGCTGGTGCGAACCTCGCGCCTCCGGCTCATGGACCGCAGATGCGGTCACACCAGTAAATTCCCACTAGCTATGAGTTTTACTGGTTTTTTACCCCGATCAGGGTCCGGGAGACCCCTGGGCCCACCTGAGCCCTCGACAAATTATACCAACAAGTCCCAAATCACATGACGGACTTGCTAGAGCTCCCATAACACTAAAAACATCATTCAAACCAAGAATCACTCTCCAAAACCCCTTAGATCAAACTTAGGATATCAAGAAAAATCAAATGGCTCATCAATACGCCGAACGGGTCTACACTGCTCGGAATGACCCCAAATTTTGCGGACAAGTCATAAATGACTATACGGAACTATTGCCAGTTCCGGAATTCCATTCGGACCATGATATCACGAGGTCCAATTCCAGGCTGAATTCCAAATCACATGAAATCCTGAATTCCAATTCAAGTGCCATAATACTCCCGGGTCATCAGAAACCCGAGGCGAACACACTCCCAAGTCCGAAATCATCATCCGGAGCTGCTGGAGCTGTCAAAACTCGATTCCGAGGTCGTTTGCTCAAAATGCTGCTCGGAGCCAACATCAGCCAAATAGGCTAGCCTTCAGGAACCAAGTGTTCCTGAACTGGCCAAATCACTTCTGAATCTCGAACTACCTGCCCACACAAGTCATAAGGTACGCGTAGTCGCTATGGGAAGAGTCATTCACGGGAACGGAGTCCCAACACACAAAACGACTGGCTGGATCGTTACAAGTTATTAGGGGTTCGGGGCGCTAACTCTCAAAACAACCGACGAGGTCGTTACATTCTCCCGCTCTTAAGAAAATCGTTCATCCTCGAACGAGTAGCGAAACATACCTGAAACTGTGAATAGATGAGGGTACAGGCTCCGCATGTCCTTCTCGGTCTCCCAAGTCGCCTCCTCGACCGGATGACCTCTCCACTGCACCTTGACTGAAGCAATATCCTTCGATCTGAGCTTTCTAACCTGCCTGTCCAAAATGGCCACAGACTCCTCAACATATGATAGATCCTTGTCCAACTAAACTCAGCTGAAATCCAAAACATGAGTCGGGTCACTGTGATACTTCTGGAGCATGGACACATGGAATACCAGATGAACACCTGCTAGGTTGGGAGGCAATGTCAACTCATAAGAAACCTCCCCAACTGGTCGTAGTACCTCAAAAGGGCCAATGAAACTCGGACTCAGCTTATCTTCTTCCCAAATCTCATGATGCCCTTCATCGGCGACACCCGTAGCAAAACCCGATCACTAGCCCTTAATGACAAATCACAAACTCTCCGGTCTGCATAACTTTTCTGCCTGGACTGGGTTGTGCGAAGGCTATCCTGAATCACCTTCACCTTGTCCAAGGCATCTTGAACCAAATATGTACCCAACAATCCGGCCTCGCCCGGCTCGAACCATCCAATTGGAGACTTGCACCGCCTACCATATAAAGCCTCAAATGGCGCCATCTGAATGTTGGACTGATAGCTGTTATTATAAGCAAACACTGCAAGGGAAAAGTACTGATCCCATGATCCTCCAAAATCAATCACACCAGCACGGAGCATATCCTCCAAAATCTGAATAGTGCGCTCGGACTGTCCGTCCGTCTGGGGGTGGAATGTTGTACTGAGATAAATCTAGGTACCTAGCTCACTATGCAAGGCTCTCCAGAAGTTCGAGGTGAACTGAGGACCTCGATCTGAAATAATAGATACCTGCACACCATGCAACCGGACTATCTCCCTCATGTAGATCTGAGCCAACCTCTCCGAGGAATACGTAGTCAACACCGGAATGAAATGGGCTGACTTAGTCAGTCGGTCCACAATCACCCAAATGGCATCATACTTCCTCAAAGTCCGAGGAATTCCAACCACAAAATTTATGGTAATCCGCTCCCACTTCCACTCTGGAAGCCTCATCTGTTGAAGTAATCCTCCCGGCCTCTGATGCTCACACTTGACCTGCTGACAATTGAGGCATCTGGCTACGAACTCCACTATATCCTTTTTCATCCTCCGCCACCAGTAGTGCTGTCTCAGATCCTGGTACATCTTCGCGGTGCCGGGATGAATGGAGTACCGCGAGCTATGGGCCTCCTCAAGGATCAACCTCCGCAGTCCATCTACGTCAGGCACACAAATACGGCCCTGCAGTCTCAACACACCATCATCATCTATGGTCATATCTCTAACACCATCCTACTGAACTCTATCCCGAAGAGCTCGAATGTCGGGATCATCATACTAGCACTCTCGAATGCGGTCATAAAGAGAAGATCGAGCAACAACACAAGCGAAAACCCGGTGAGGCTCAAAAAGGTCAAACCTCACGAACTGGCTGGCTAAGGACTGGACATCCAAAGCTAAGGGCCTCTTAGTTGCATGAAGATATTCCAAACTACCCAAACTCTCCGCCTGGCGACTCAGGGCATCGGCCACCACATTGGCCTTCCCTGGGTGGTATAATATGGTGATGTCATAATCCTTGAGTAACTCCAACCACCTACGCTGACGCAAATTGAGATCCTTCTGCCTGAATATGTGCTGCAAACTCCGGTGATCCGTATATATCTCACAGGGAACACCGTATATATAATGACGCCATATCTTCAGGGCGTGAACAATCGCTGCCAACTCAAGATCATGAACAGGGTAATTTTTCTCATGTACTTTCAACTGTCTGGACGCGTAGGCAATCACCCTACCGTCCTGCATCAACACCGCTCCCAAGCCAATCCTCGAAGCATCATAATAGACTGTATAGGACCCCGAACCGGTAGGTAGTACTAACATTGGAGTTGTAGTCAGAGCTGTCTTGAGCTTTTGAAAGCTCTCCTCACATTCCTCAGTCCAAATAAAAGGTGCGCCCTTCTGGGTCAATCTAGTCATGGGTGCTGAAATGGATGAAAAACCCTCCACGAAACAGCGATAATACCCAGCCAAACCAAGGAAACTATGGATCTTAGTAGCTGAAGACGGTCTGGGAAAACTCTGCACTGCCTCTACCTTCTTCGGATCTACCTTGATCCCATCCGAAGATACCACATGGCCTAAGAATGCCACAAAGTCAAGCCAAAATTCACACTTAGAGAATTTGGCATACATTTTCTTCTATCTCAAGTTCTGAAGCACGGTCCTCAAGTGTTGCTCATGGTCCTCCCGTGACCGAGAATATACCAGAATGTTGTCAATGAATACAATGAGAAAGTATTAAGATGAGGCCAAAATACGCTGTGCATCAGGTACATGAAAGCTGCTGGGGCATTGGTCAGCCCGAATGACATAACAAGAAACTCGTAGTGACCATATCTAGCCCTGAAAGCAGTCTTCGGGATGTTCGACTCCCGAATCTTCAACTGATGATAACCCGAATGAAGATCAATCTTGGAGAATACCCTGGCACCCTGGAGCTGATCAAACAAGTCATCAATGCCGGGCAATGGGTACCTATTCTTCACTGTCACCTTATTCAACTGTCTGTAGTCAATACACATCCGCATCGTCCCATCCTTCTTTTTCACAAATAGCACTAGGGCACCCCAAGGCGATACACTAGGCCTGATGAACCCCTTATCAAGCAATTCCTGTAATTGTTCCTTCAACTCCTTCAACTCAGGAGGATCCATGCGATAGGGAGGAATGAAAAAGGCTGAGTGTCAGGCAATAAATCAATGCTAAAGTCAATGTCTCTGTCGGGCGGCATACCCGAAAGGTCAGCTGGAAAAACATCAGGATAATCCCTCACAACCGGGACTGAATCAACTGTAGGGGTGTCGGCACTAACATCTCTCACATAGGCCAAATAAGCATCACACCCCTTTGCAACCATCCGCTGAGCCTTAAGAAAAGAAATGACTCGACGAGGAGTATACTCTAGTGAACCCTTCCACTCTAACCTCGAAAATCCTTGCTTAGCTAGCGTCACGGTTTTGGCATGACAATCAAGAATAGCATAGTGGGGCGACAACCAGTCCATGCCCAAATTAACATTGAAATATACCATACGGAGTAATAATAATTAGCCCTGGTCTCAAAACCACTGATAGAAATCAAACACGACCGATATATGTGGTCCACAACAAGAGAATCTCCCACAGGAGTAGAAACATATACGGGGGAACTCAAAGAATCCCGAGATATCCCCAAATGAGAGGCAAAATAAGATGATACATATGAATATGTGGAACCTGGATCAAATAATACCGATGCATCCCTATGACAAACGGGGACAATACCTGTGATGTCTGAATCTAAAGAAATGGCCTCGGATCGAGATGGAAGGGCATAGTATCTAGCATGACCCCCCCCCTCTAGGACGACCTCGTCCTCCCCGACCTCCACCTTGAGCTGCCTGAGATGGTGGGGTAGTAGCTGGGGCTGGAAGTATGGCTGGGGGACCTGGTGGCAGACGTGGAACCTGACAAGTCTTTGGTGGTGCACTCCTCCTAACTCTAGGGCAATCTTTGATCACATGACGAAGGTCACCACATCCAAAACAACCCATCTGAGGGCATGACTGCTACTGTTGACTCTGAACTGGCTTGCTGGACTGGCTGGTGATAGCACCTCGAGCAGGAGGCGCCTGAGATACTGGTGGTCCATAATAAGGCTCCCGAGTTCTAGGAGGTGCTGGAATACCACTAGCTGCTGGAAGAGCTGAATGTACCGGGCGACTCACAAAACCCCTACCATAGCGTGTTGCTGGTGCACGAGCTCTTAAGAAATGACCCGTCTCTTGAGACCTCGTGGAGACTCTCTCCTCTCTATCTCGGGTCAACATACTCTCAATCCTCCTAGAAATGCTCACGGCCTTCTGGTAAGTGATATCAGTCTCCAACTCCCTGGCCATACTGGTACGAATGCTAGGATGGAGTCCCTCAATAAAACGACGAACTCTCTCTCTGACAGTAGATACCAAAGCTTATACATGTCGTGCCAAGTCACTGAATCGGACTGCATACTCTGACACGGTCATAGTACCCTGGCGTAGCTGCTCAAACTCCACACGCCAAGCATCCCTGAGACTCTGAGGGACAAACTCTAGCAAGAACATATCAGAAAACTAAGCCCAAGTAAGTGAGGCTGCCTCGTCCGGACTACTAAGCTCAAATGCACGCCACAATTGATAGGCTGCTCCTCTCAGATGAAAAGCAGTGAATGAGACCCCACTCCTCTCCACGATACCCAGAGTGCGGAGAATGCGATGACACTCCTTAAGAAAACCTAGAGCGTCATCTGAAGCTAAGCCGCTGAACTCAGGTGGGTGGTACTTCTTGTACCTCTCAAGACGGAGCTGCTTAGACTCCGATGCGGCTGCTCTGGCCTCAGGCTGAACTGGAGCTGCTGGAGGCATATGAATATACTCTAGGACCTGCCCCATGTGAACCCTCTGCTCAGCAGTACGGGCTGCGGGAGTCTGGGTCCCTCCCCCGGCCTGGGATGTAGCTGGGGCTAGTGGAAGTAGTCCCGCCTAAGATAGAGTACTGAAAGCACTGATGAACTAGGCCAAAGTCTCCTGGAGGGCTGGAGTGATAATAGGGACCTCCGGTGCCCCTCCAACTGCAGTTGATGGGGGATCCTCCGTCACTGCTCTAGCCGGTGCTCGGGCTACACCGCGTGCTCGTCCCTTGCCCCGACCCCTGCCTCTAGTGGCTCTGGCTGGGGGCTCGGGTGCCTGATCGTCGGTATGTCCGGTGCGAGTGCGAACCATTTGTAAGAAAGAATGGAATAGAGTTTAAGAATGTTGGTAGTAGTAATCAGCACGAAAAGGGATTCCAAGAAGTATGATCTTTCTTAACAGTTACATAGCCTCTCGAAGATAAGTATGGACGTCTCCGCACTGATCCGCGAGACTCTAATAAACTGGCTTGTGATGTCGTGACTCCTATGAACCTAGACGCTCTGCTACCAACTTGTCATGACCCAATTCTCCCTCCGACTGGGTCTCGTGACGGCACCTAGTCTAGACAACTAGGTAAGCTATTCCTTACGCAAAATTAAGATAAAACATGTAGAATAGCAGTAAGTGATATAAATCATAATAAAGTCGATGCCGCTCGGCATTAACAGTTTACTTTACTCAGAACCCGGAATATCACACTACATCACAAGCTAACTCTACGGCTCAATATGTACATCTGGAAAAGAAAAGACCGTATAGTTTCATCTACAAGTTCTACTACATCAAGATAAGAAGGGGACTCGGAGATCTGCGGACGTTGCAGATTATACCTCGAGTCTCCTGATACTGCTATTGCTGGCTAGCTGAGATACCGCGTACTAGGACCTTGATATGCATATGGGGAAAACATGCGCAGAAGGGCGTGAGTACTCCACATTCGGTACTCAGTAAGTGCCAAGCCTAACCCCAGTCAAGTAGTGACGAGGTCAGGTAGAGGCCATACTGAGATTTGCAAAATGACAGATATAGTAAGCAAGTAAATAAAACAGGTGATAATCAACAAAAATGATGAGTAAAGACTAGCAAGAACAATATAAGTAAATGCTCATATCAACGCAGTAAATATAAAGCTTTGTAAGAAAGTAGAGGTGCAATGCAATGCAGAATGAGGGAAAGGCTCAGGTCTCTGCCAGCAATCCCTACGTATGCAATGCAGAATGAGGGAAAGGCTTAGGTCTCTGCCCGCAATCCCTATGTATGCAATGCAGTATGAGGGAAAGGCTCAGGTCTATGCCCGCAATCCCTGTATGCAATGCAGTATGAGAGAAAGGCTCTGGTCTATGCCCGCAATCCCTTTATGCAATGCAGTATGAGGGAAAGGCCCAGGTCTATGCCTGCAATCCCTGTATATATATACGCAATATAAAGTAAAATCTCAAAATAGCGTAGTTTAAGGGTTTTAGGAAAAAGAACCAGTTGGACATCTCGGAGTAAAATCCTTTAATCAGTTTCAAATAATAGTAACGATTGGAAAATCAATTAGAAATCAATTTACCAGGATAAAATATTAAGTTATTATGCAGTTCAAACTGATAACGGTAATAATAGAGTTGAAAATGAGTTATTGTGTTAGGCAAGCCATTTACCTCAACTGTGCAATTCAACTGCTAATCACTCTCTTGCCACGAGTATCAAACTTCGGGTGGCCCAATCTATTCAATTTGATGGTATAATGTAAATATAAATTCAAGAAATCAAGGTAACTAATAAATTCCGAGCTAATACGCAAGTTTAGAAAATTGACCAAAATGCCCCTCGCGCCCACATCTCGGAATCGGGTAAATTTATATTTCCCGAACACCCATTCACTCACGAATTCACTCGAACCAGAATCATCGAACTCCGATGTCAAAAAAACTCTAAATCCTAAGATTTTCGGTTGGGGAAGTTTCATCAAGTTTACATGGCTTTTCCCCCATTTTTGCTAATTAAGCTAAGGAAAATAACGAGGATTAATAGTCTAACAAGGAATTAGGATTAGAAAACGTTACCTATGATCCTTCTCTTCAAAACCCACTGAAAATTGCCAATTTCCGAGCTCTCAAACGATTTTAGACTTATCAATTTCAAACCCTCGGATTTAGAATAAACACACAGCAATTTTCGCACCTGCGGTCCTTTCAACTGCACCTGCGGTACCGCACCTGCGGAAGAGGCATCGCAGGTGCGGGTTTCACTTAAGCTAGACAGAGGTTGCACCTGCAGGCCTTTTGTCGCTGGTGCGGCTCCGCACCTACGGAAATCCAAATGCACCTGCGGAGACTGGGAAGGCCTGGCCCAACCTCACACCTGCATCTAAGGGACGCTCCTACGAGCTCGCACTTGCAAGAATTCCATCGCAGGTGCGGAACAAGAGAAGAAGATCTGGTTCAGCTGAGTTCCAAGTCCAAAATTCCTCCGTTAAGCATCCGGAACAACCCCGAGGCCCCCGGGACATCAACCAAAACCACCAACTGACCTCAATACCTCATACGAACTTATTCGAGCCTTAAAAACACGTCCCATAACATCAATATAACCAAAAATGCATAGATTCAAGCCTAAGAACTCAGGAATTTTCAAGAATTCACCTCCGACGCCGAACCACGTCTAAACTCGTCTGAATGACCTCAAATTTTGCACACGGGTCATAAATGACATTCCGGACCTGCTGTCGCTTTCGCAATTCCATTCCGAGTCCGATATCAAAATCTCACCTATCGGATGAAATCGCTAAAATTCTAACTTTCGCCAATTCAAGCCTAAATCTACGTCTGGCCTCAAAAACACATTTCGAACACGCTCCCAACCCCGAAATCACTCAACGGAGCTAATGAAGTCGAAGGATTTCCATTTCGGATCCATCTTAACACAGCTCCCGCTCCGGTCTAATTTCTAAGGTCAAAGCTCACCTTAAAGGACTATATGTCCAAAAACACTCCAATTTACATCACTCGACGCTCTGACTCGATCCATTAACAGAATAAGACTTGGGAGAAGCAGTTATTAGGGGTTTGGGGCGCTAACTCTCAAAACGACCGACCAGATCGTTACACCATCCCACCATAATACCAGCAAAACACCTGACACACTCCACGAAACACCACACAAGTCGTTCCTGAACCTCAAAATTCCACCAACGATCACCACTATGCTCAATCTCTAGGTCACCAAAACAACCCCATATACGTGGAGACCCTACCTCACTCCACTCAACTCATCTCATATACACCATAATCCAGTGAGAAGGTCATTCTCATCAATAACCTGGCCGAGGAACTAAAGAACTTGACCAACCGAGTTCAAGGCGTGTAAGGAGGCAAGGGGATAGAAGGTATGAACTATGAAGACCTATGAAAAGAACCGGATGCAGAACTGCTAGAGGGTTACAAACCTCCCAAGTTCGAGATATTTGATGGTACAGGTGATCCCAGGGTTCATCTAAGGATCTATTGTGACAAACTTGTCGGGGTCGAAAAGGATGATAAGATACGGATGAAACTTCTTATGAGGAGTCTTACCGGATATGCTTTGTTCTGGTACATCAACCAGGATCCTAAGAAATGGTCCAACTATGTAAGTATGGCGTCCGACTTCATGGACCGATTGAGGTTAAACACAGAGAATGCACCATATGTCTTTTACATTCAGAACCCAAGAAGAAGCCCACTGAGACTTTCCGCGAGTATACTACTCGTTGAATGTCAGAAGCAGCCAAAGTTAGGCCAATATTGGACTAGGAACAGATGAACAAGTTCTTCGTCAGAGCACATGATCCGCAGTACTATCAAAGACTGATGGTTTTTCAAAATCACAAGTTCTCTGATATTATCAAACTTGGTGAAAGGATCGAAGAAGGCATCAAAAGCAGTATGGTCACAAACTTCGAGGCATTGCAGGCCACCAATAAAGCATTACAGTCTGGTGGTATATCTAAGAAGAAGGAAGTGGGAGCGGTAAAGGTTTCCCAAGGACCCAAAACTCCATTCGTATATAGAACCTCCCCACTAACATATCAAACACCTATGCCCACATATCAACAATCACCTCCACCTACATATCAACCATAACCTCCACCTACATATCAATCCTCATCTCCCAGATATTCCCAACCAGCAACTACCTATCACACCTATAATTCCCAACCATCTCATTTTCAGTCACCCCCAACCCGTCAAAACTACCCAAGACCACGACCTAACTTCGACGGCAGACCACCCAAATAATATACCGCCATTGCTGAACCCATCGACCAGCTATATGAAAGGCTGGTTACGTCACCCTCATCCCTGTTGTGGCCACAGAGAATTCATCCTAATGGGTTAATCCAAACAAGACATGTGTATACCATTCGGGCATGAAAGGACATACTATCAACGAGTGTCGCACATTGATAGACAAAATCCAGGCTTTGATTGACAACAAAATCATCCAAGCAAAGGAGGCTATGCTTAATGTCCGCAATAACCCCTGTTGATACCCAATTTTTTCCAAAAATATTTTTAAAATTGCATATATACCTTCAAAATCATGCATTAATATAAATTGGTATTTTTCAATAATTTTTCTACATTTTTATAAATTCGTCTTGTATTTTATTTCCAATAAATAATTACAAAATTACATCACAAATGATTTCAAAGACATTTCTTGATTTAGTCTATTATTTATGGTCCTATTAAGACTAAATTATTCCATAAATAGCCAAATTGGCACCTTTTGGCTATAATTGCAATAACTTTCCAATTATAGCCCATGCATATAATTTTGTACTATTTTTATCAGAAATTAGACTTTTATATTTTTAAAATACTAAATAACCATTTTTGGAATATTTCTATGCATGAAATTCATTTTTATAATTAGTAGCTATTTTGTAAATTATTTTTGATTAATTTTGCTTGGGTATTTAACAAATGGACTATTTTTATTTCAATTGTAGCCTACTAAATCAACCCAGATGCCTTATCAATTGGCCCAAAGACCCCAGGCCCAAATCGTAATACTACCCGACCCAATTCCGCTCAAATCCTGGATGTTGATCATTTTTGATCAATGGTCCAGGTTATTTCTTTCATAATTTAACCTAATATTACCCCCCTCAAAACCCCTCATTTCTCCTCCCACACCCGTTGTCACCCTTCCCCTTCTCTTCCAAGTTCACTCTGCCCTAACCCTAATTTCCCTAACCGTTTCTTGCTTGTCGTCGACTATGGTGGCTCACCACCATCTCCAGCCTTAATGGCTCTCCTACGCTAGGATTTATGCTGTCTTTGAGGTCCTCAAGGGACCAGTGGCCGGTCCGCTCACATGTTGGCCTGTCCTCACCATCCTTAGGCCACCATGGCTCGATTTGAGTAAGATCGTCCTATTTTCTTGTTAGACCTACGGTTTCTAAGCTGGTATTTCAATATCTAGGTTATTTTCTCAAAACTCTAATACCATCTCCTAAACCTTTTAGATCTGTAATAGATCTGAGAAGGTTTGAACTATTTTTGCTTTTTCTATGAAAAAACTTCCGATTTTCAAGTCTTCATTTTTTCCCTAGCTAGGGTTTCTGGAACTTTTCTTCAAAAAGATTCTGATTTTTTAATTGTTATTCTCTGATTCTTAAGTGTTTAATCGATTTTGTTTTCTCCTTAACCCTAACTAGTTATGTTGAAACCCCTAATTTTAGTGCTATGTTTGGATTCTGAGTTCGTCCTTACTTGTTTGTTCATTAGATTCCGCTATGTGTTTGATTCTCATGAATACTGCTTCGTTTAATTAGAGTATTTTTTGTGAATTTTTACCCTAGTGTGTCCTATTAGGGTTTCAGATATGATTCTTTCTGTTTATACTTGGTTTACTTGTTTATTCATGGAAGTTTATATTATTTCCCTTAAAATTAGTATTACTTCGATTCTTCAAATCCCTGATTCCCCGTGTTGATACTCATATGCTAATTTCCGGTTATTTTCCCTATTATTACAACCTTTAAATTATTTCTTGCCTTATTTGCGATAGACTGTGTTATTTACCGATTCTTACTACTATTTCCTTAATTGAACCTTTGTGTATCTACCCCTAATTACCTACTATGTACCTAGATTGTTTGAATTCTTTCCTTAATTGTTACCTTCTCTCTACCGTTGGTAAATTACTCCGTTAATTTAGGGAAGACTTTGTTGATTTTACTCTTAATTGATTATGTGGCTCCTCAATTACTGAACAATGTCATTGTTTGCCATATTTTATCTATCTCTCAACTATTATATGTACTCTCTTCTCTTTTCATTACAGGCACGAACATTAGTTTAAAAACTCTCTCTTACACTTAAAGCTTTCTGTTCTTTCCTGTTATTTGCTACTTCTATTGAACTAGCCGGTTGTAAACCAAGGCTAATTATTACACTACACTACTCTATACTTCGTATCTACTCTTCTTGACTGGTATGTTCTAATTCAATTTCAAGTTCAAAGCTCTATGTGTTTGTTACTGCTTTATGTTCACTACTTGGTTGTCCAATATGTAACTAGCATGTTTAAATCATTGTTTCACTTAGCATATGTTAATTATGTCCTAACTTAACTTATGAGAATCATATCTATGAACCTGCCTATTACCTCTGTAGTATGTCTCAAACTGACTCCACTCATGTATGTTCGAATATTTGTTTGTTTATTTACTCAGTTTCTGGTATGAATTTGTTTTGCAAAGTAATCTGTTACCTTAAGCAGTGTTGATTCTATGCCTAACTCTTTTCAATGCAACTATGTCCTCAACTGCCTATTATGAAATTCATATACCTATACTATGTCTGTATTATTAGCTATTTCCTAATCCCATAAACCCCCTAAAAACTTCTATTCTTCTGTTTGTTATGTGTTCACCATGTATGTTGTATATGTTACGCCCCAACATATTACGTCGGTATTTTGTCCCGTAGTATTAAATTACGACAATGTTGTACCTTGCAGTATTGTACGTTGAATTTGTCGTAAGGTAACTGACATCAATCCAAGAAAAAGATTATTTGGAGATTATCAGGATTATGCTATTTATAACAAGCGATAAGTACGTGTCATGAAGGACAAAGGGTGCACAAATTAAAGAAAACGAGTTTCGTTGAAAGTGGCCATTTTGGGATAAAATACGGGTCGAACGATAATACCTGATGTTTATGGACTAGTACCATACAAGGTACCATATGACCACGATAGTATGATGTATAAAGTATATTAAAAATAAGTAGAATTTTAAGTAATTTGAAATAATTTTATTTATGCGGCTAATTGGTTAATTGCCGAGTAACGAGACATTACCTAATTAACTAATAAGGGGATAAAGATTAATAATCCCTCCAAAAAAACAGTGGCACCAAGAAAGCTTACCAAACATATGACTAAGTAATTAGGTAATCATAGTTGGCAACTAACTTAGCTAAGAAAGGGGCACATCATTTCTATATAATTCTTACCATCAGAATTGTATTAGGAACTTTTACAATTCTTATCAATACATTTTCTTGTCAATTCTTACGTTAGGAAGTTTTACGATTGTATTAGATACAACATTTCTTATCAATTCTTACATTACGAAGTTTATCAAAGACAACAGAACGTTGCCATCTTACCAAAACTTTAAAATTTCTGATTTTCAACACCTTATTAACAACGAGGATTTTAGAAGCCTAACAACGTAAAACTTTCGCGGTTCTAAACGAGTATGGCACAAATTTCTCCAAGAATATTATACGGAGTTTTCCCTACTCCAGGTTTGTTAAGGCTATCCCTTCTTTCTTTTGGTATGGTCCAAATTATACTGAAGAAACGAGCAAATACACAGTTTGTATAAATTACTCTATTCATAGAGAAATAGTAGGGGTGTCTATATTCTTGATTCCCCATGAAAATTATTATTATTTTTTGTTCATGGGTCTTAGATTAATATGCAGTTGGAAAAGATTATCCGGAAGGAATATTGATATTATTACGTACTTTTCATGCATTTCATACATGTGCATTGACCCATGACCAGATGGCGTTATATACGCGTATATATGTAAATATATGTATAAGGGATATGGGAAAAGGTTACAGCGTTATATACGCACCACCACCTGATCGGCTGGTATATGATGATGATGTTGCCCACAGTGGCTGAAATATGATTCAAACGGCGTTATATACGCGTATATATGTATGTATATTCAAACGGCGTTATATACGCGTATATATGTATGTATATATATGTATATGGGATATATGAAAGGTTATGGCGTTATATACGCACCACCACCTGATCAGCTGGTATACGATGATGATTTTGCCCACCGTCGCCGATATGATATGATGGGATGCCCTCAGAGGCTGATGATGTTATGAAACATGTACCTATGCACGACATGACATTCATATGCATATGCATGACGCTAAAAGTAATTTTTGATTTACAAAGTTATTCAGACTTACGAGTTGAGTCATGTACTCTATATTTCTTCCATGTATCTTATGTACATTATGTGCCTTACATACTCGGTACATTATTTGTATTGACGTCCCTTTTGCCTGGGGACGTTGCATTTCATGCCATCAGGTCCCGATAGACAGGTCAAGAGCCCTCTAAGTAGTCTATCTGATCATCGGAAGATGTTGGTGCGCTCCACTTGCTTTAGAATTGCTTGTTTGGTTAGTATGGTTTAGACGTGTATTGTTTGGTATGGTGGGATGCTATCCCGACCTTTATGACTTTATGTACTCTTAGAGGCTTGTAGACATATGTTGTATACGTGAAAGATTGTACGGCCTTGTCGGCCTATGTTTTGAGTTTATAAATGATTATGTTGGCCTATTAGGCCCGTATGTCACGTGTATATGATGATGTAATAAGAAGGATACGTTACGTTGGTACTCGGTCGAGTAAGGTACTGGGTTCCCATTGCGGCCCATCGGTTTGGGTCGTGACAAAAGTGGTATCAGAGCAGTTTTGTCCTAGGGAGTCTACAAGTCGTGTCTAGTAGAGTCTTGTTTATGGGTGTGTCGTGCACCACACTTATAAGCAGGAGGCTAGAGGGCATTTAGAATTGTCACTCTTTCTTCTTACTCTAGATCGTGCGGTAGAGCTCACTTATAAGAATTTAAATTCCGAAATTCTATTTTTATTCGTAATAAGACGATGCCTACGTTCAGAAAGATGATCGATAAGAGATATAGCTGTGGAAGTGTTGAATTAGAGGAACTCCACTTTGTATCATGCTTATGATAAGTAAGTATGAGGTCTTCAGCAGATCATGTGCGTACTGAAAGGTGCAAGCCTCTTGATAAGGAGCCTTAAGGCAAGAATGCCTATCCACCTCTATGGTGAAACACAATGAGAGATTAAGAAGATAAATACAAGTTTCAATAAGCAAAAGAAGCAAGACGAAGAAGAGTACGAGGCGCTAGTTAATGAAGGTTAATAGAATTTATAATTGAGGCAGAGGAACATAAGCAAGTAAGGAAGATATGGGGAGGAATCATGCTGGGGAGATAGGGTAACAGTATGCTAACACAGCAGTACAAGGTAATAAATGAAACATAAAGGCAAGGCAGAAGTATAGCTTCTCAAACATATAATTAACAGGAAAGGCACGGTATGTCCCCTCGTGCAAAACCTCACAGTCACTCGGCACGGAATGTCCCCTCGTGCATATATAATAACACTCGGCACGGAATGTCCCCTCGTGCATAACCTCACAATCACTCGGCACAGAATGTCCCCTCGTGCATATATAATAACACTCGGCACGAAATGTCCCCTCGTGCATAACCTCACAATCGCTCGGCACGGAATGTCCCCACGTGCATATATAATAACACTTGGTCAACACGGCATGTCCCCTCATGCGACGAATAATAAAACACAAAGCAACAATAATATGAAATTAAACAACACGAAGTCTCAAGTGCATGGAATTATTCAATACAATTCTATTATCCCAGCAAGGAGAAATCATCATTTACCACATCACAAATGCCCGACAAGGGTCTCAGCTATAACCAACCTCGCATCAGTAATACAATTTCAACAGTGGCCTCAACTGGAGCAAATAACTCAATAACTCTCCACGTCATGAAACAACATCAAGTGTCACTTTTAATTCACAATTTACTCATAGTGCGGGGAATATTAGGAACATAGCAAATTTCATCACAATTGACTCATGGGCATACTTGACGGCAACGCATAGGCACTCGTCACCACGCCTATACGTTGGACACGAGTTGCACATAGAAAATAGGACTCTATACCTAAGCCCTCAAGCTGAGATTAAGCCAAACACTTACCTCGGCTCAAAAAATTGCAAGTCAATCCTCAATCACAGCCTTTCCTCTCGAATCCAACTCCGAATCGGGGATATCTCGACATAATGGATTTATTAACATCAATAAGTACCCAATAAATCAATTTCTAAGCCAAGTTATGCATTTCCTACTATTCTTCCAAGAATACTAAAATTCGACCCCGGGCCCACACGTTTAGATTTTCGAAAATTCATGAAGGAATCAATTACCCGGAGTCTAAGGATCGAAGTTATGTAATTTATTCAAGGATTCATGGCCTAACATGGAAAAATCACTAAATTCCCAAAAACCCTAAAGTTTACTACCTAATTCTATAATTTTTAGATGATTTAATAGTGTATTTAACTAAGAATTAGTGTTAGAATTAGAGGTTTTATGGGTTTTAACTTACCTCTTAGTGGGTGGTCGTGGAAGGTGTTTGCCCAAGCTTGGTTGTCCTCTAATGGTGGTTGAAGATGGGTGAAAGTGAAGAAAACCCGAAATTTTAGAGTATTTAAGTGGCCTGCCAACAGGGGTTTCCGCACCTGCGACCTTAGGACCGCAAGCGCGGTCTCGCACCTGCGAGAAAAAGATCGCTATTGCGGAAAAGGGCCTGGGACCCTGGGCTCGCACCTGCGGGGTTGGGAGCCGCACTAGCGGTCCCGCTCCTACGGAATTTTGGTCGCCCCTGCGAAAAAGTTGCACCTGCGATGGCCTGGACCGCACCTGCGGTCTCGCGCCTGCGGACTTTGGGCAAGGGGCTGGGGATCGCACCTGCGAGGCTGGCGGTCCCGCACCTGCGGCTGGGCAACCGCACTTGCGGTCACACCAGCTGTTGTGCACCAGCTGTGGTTTTTGCTGGTTTTTTGGCCTCGCGCGGGGTCCGGGAGGTACCTGGGCCCACCCGAGCCCCCATACAAAAATACCAACAAGTCCCAAATCATTAAACGGACTTGCTCGAGCTCACGGAACACTCAATACAACGCTAAAACTCAAAATCACCCTCCAAAACCCCTGAATTCAAAACATAAGAACTTTGAAACTCTATAATTCACTTCAACGCGCCGCACCGGCCTAAACAACTCGAAATGACTTCAAATTTTGCAGATAAGTTATAAACGACACAGCAGAACTACTGCCGGTCTCGGAATTTCATTCGGACATCGGGAACATAAAATCACTTCTCAAGCCACATTTCAAATTCTTTAGAAACCCCACAAGTTCATTAACTCCATTTTTTCCTCACTTGGACCCGAAACCAATCAAATCAAACCTGTTTTACACCAAATCTCACAGATAGGACAAATAACATATAATAAACCTGTTCCGGGCTCCGGTACCATAACACGGTCCCGGTAACAAGGTTTTCACATAATTATTCACTTTCACATTCCTTTATTATTTTTAGAAAACAATTTTCTTTAAAAATTCATTTCCCGGGCTTGGGGCCTCGGAATTCGATTCCGGGCATACGTCCAAGTCCCATATTTTCCTACGGACCCTACGGGACCGTCACATCACGGGACCGTATCCGTTTACCAAAAAAGTTGACCAAAGTCAACTTTATTCAGTTATTCAATTCAAAAATCCCATTTTTTTATCAAATTTTCACATGAAAGTTTCCCCGCTACGATCCCGAGATGCGCACGCATATCGAGGTGACATTAACGGAGGCTTTCGATGCCTTGGAGCACATATTTAGCTGGAATTACTCAGGATGACCTTTTGGGTCATCACAATCTCCACCTCTAAAACAAACGTTCGTCCGCGAATGGATATAGTAAAGTACCTGAGTCTGAGAAAAGATGGGGATAACGACTCCTCATGTCGGACTCGGACTCCCAAGTAGCTGCCTCAACAAGCTGACCCCTCCACTGGACACGGACCGAAGGATAACTCTTCGACCTCAACTGGCAAACCTGCCTATCTAATATGGCTACTGGCTCCTCCTCATAAGTCAGATCCTTGTCCAATTGGACACCGCTGAAATCAAGAACATGAGATGGATCTGCAATATACTTCCGGAGCATGGATACATGAAACACGGGATGCACTGCGGATAAATGCGGTGGCAAGGCAAGTCTGTAGGCCACCTCTCCTACTCTATCTAAAACTTCAAATGGGCCAATATACCTAGGGCTAAACTTTCCCCTCTTTCTGAATATCATCACACCCTTCATAGGCGACACTCGAAGGAGTACCTGGTCTCCTACCATAAAAGCCAAATCTCGAACCCTACGATCTGCCTAGCTCTTTTTCCTGGACTGAGCTGTACGAAGCCTATCCTGAATAATCTTCACCTTATCCAAGGCATCCTGGACTAACTCAGAACCCAGTAATCTAGCCTCTCCGGGCTCAAACCATCCGACTGGAGACCGACATCGCCTACCATACAACGCCTCATACGGAGCCATCTGAATGCTCGACTGGTAACTGTTGTTGTAGGCAAACTCTTCTAACGGCAAGAAGTTGTCCCATGAACCACCAAAATCAATAACACGTGCCCGCAACATATCCTCCAAAATCTGAATGGTGCGCTAGGACTGTCCGTCCGTCTGAGGATGAAATGTTGTGCTCAACTCTATGTGAGTGCCCAACTCTCTCTGAAATACTCTCCAGAAATGGGAGGTAAACTGAGTACCTCGGTCTGATATGATAGATAAGGGCACACCGTGCAATCTGACAATCTCTCTAATATAGATCTGAGCCAACTTCTCTGCTGAAGATGAAACCGCCACCGGAATGAAATGAGCTGATTTGGTCAGCCTATCCACCACAACCCACACTACATCAACCATCCTCGGAGTCCGTGGGAGCCCAACTACAAAATCCATCGTGATACGCTCCCACTTCCACTCGGGAAGCTGAATCTGCTGCATCAAACCACCGGGTCTCTGGTGCTCATATTTAACCTGCTGAAAATTCAAGCACCGAGCCACATACACCACGATATCCTTCTTCATTCTGCGCCACCAATAATGTTACCGCAAGTCCTAGTACATCTTCGCGGCGCTCATGAATGCCATCAACATTAGGAACACATATACGACCCTGCAATCTCAAAACTCCCTCAGCATCGACTATGACCTGCTTGGCACGTCCGTGCC